>WEKX01026078.1:0-11442 GCA_013390025.1 Pitta sordida
TAATATTCTGTGATTCTGTGAAATAGGTAATAAATATTTTGGTAGAGAAGTTTAGTGTTGCATTCATTGCCTTTAAAATGGTACAGATTTTATAATAGTGTTTTTTAATTTAAAACAATCTAATGCAATTTGACAAAGTCCATAATTTCAGCTCTGCAAAGACAGCATTGCCTATTTAGGAAAAAGATACAGTCGATCCCGGGAACTCATGGGCTGTTGGGTCTGCCCGGATTCCTGACAGTTCTGGAATCCGTGAAGATAGCAAACTCATGGCCCTCGTGTCTTTGTGCTGAGTGCGTAGCAGCGCTCCTAGCATCATGGAGATGGCAGTGGTTCCCCTTCCCTCTAAAGGGTGAGAATGAAGGATGTACGGCAAGTCTGGTGGGCGGTGATGGCAGGCAGGGCCAATTATATATTCATAAGTTCATTATATATTCATGAGCTCACAGGTTCACAATACATTCTGTGCATACGCTGAGGACACACAACTTAAGAAAAAATCAATTGCAATTTATTGGATCTCACAAAATACGGATTGCGAAAAAGTGGAGGATCACTGTAATATTTAGTTGAAGGGATCTTAAATTAATTCAGTGTTAAGAGAAGCAATAAATCTACTGCTGGAAAACAACCAATAGTTCAGCAAGACACTCAGACTGCTAGCAGTCAAGGACTGTATTAGCTATGCTGTACACTTAACCAAACAGGCAAAACATAACAGAGCAAGCCAAATACTGTGTCAAAATCTCCCTTTCATATTGCCAGCAACATGAAAAGACCATGATTCCAAAGGCCAGCTGCTGAGAACGGGCTGCTGGCTGTAGATTTGTCTTTTTTCAAATCCAATACCTGTGAAATTCTATTCAGCTTTCCAATAAATGCAAGTTATAGCCTGTATCTCTCTTCCTTAAGGAAGAAATTGTCCTTATTATGTATTTCCAAACTACTCTGTCTTCGATGGCCAGATCTATCCCCAGCAAACACAGATAGATCTGGCAAATGTTACATAAGGTGCCACTTCTCAGAGCAGCAATCAGCTCTGGAGTGTTCTTTACTAACACAGGATTTCAAATGCTAACCAAAGCTTCACAGAAGCCCAAAGAACTCAAACAGTAAATTAAGGCACTGCACTGACCTTATCAATGATTTTTCTTGCTTATTTTTGAGACTTCACAATGGGAAGATGGGGTAGCAGTTATCAATCAGAAAGCAATTGATACTTTTATAATCCTGATACCATTCTTGAGACCTCAGAGACCAAGTTTAGATAGCTTGCATTCAAAACAAAATTGTTGCATAGAATGTGACACAATGAAAAAATTTACAAGTATCACAGTATAACAGTATCGTAGTATTAGCAAGGTTGGAAGAGACCTTGGAGATCATCAAGTCCAACCTGTAACACAACACCAACCCATTGTCTAAACCATGGCACTACCCACAGGACCATCCAGTCCAACTCCCCACCTACTAGACCATGTCACTAAGCCCATCATTGAGTCTTCTCTTAAACACCTCCAGGATGGCAACTCCACCACCTCCCTGGGAAGACCATTCCAATGAGCGATCACTCCCTCTGTGAAAAACCTCTTCCTAACATTCAGTCTAAACCTCCCCTGGTGTAGCTTAAGGCCATGACCTCTCGTTCTGGTGTCGTCACCCTGAGAGAAGAGATCCACACCCAACTGGCGGCAACCTCCTGACCCAGGTCAATTAAGATGAAGCAGGAATTAAATTTAGAAATACTTGAATTATATATAGAGAGAGAGAAATAAGAACTTTACTGGGAGAAAGGAAAAAAAATTTANCAGAGAGGAAACGGGAGATAAGAAGAGATACCTATTGTTTGTTCCAGTAAAAAGGAGAAAAGTTTTACAATAGAACAAAAAACCTCTCCCCATGACACCTCCCCTCAGGTAGTTGTAAACAGCAATTAGGTTGCCTCTGAGCCTCATCTTCTCCAGACTGAACAACCCCCATTCCCGGAGCCACACCCCATAGGGCTTGTCCTCCAGTCCTTTCACCATCCTTGTCGCCCTTCTCTGGACCCTCTCAAGCAGCTCAACAGCCTTGTTAAACTGGGGAGACCACAACTGCACACAGTACTCAAGATGTGGTCTGACCAGCGCCGAGTAGAGGGGAAGGGTAACTTCCCTAGTCCGACTGACCACACTGTTCCTAATACATGCCAGGATGTCATTGGCCTTCTTAGCCGCCTGGGCACACTGCTGGCTCATATTGAGTTTCCTGTCAATCATTACTCCTAAATCCCTCTCCATTTCACTACTCTCCAGCCACTCATCCCCCAGTCGATAGCGATGCATGGGTATGACCATCAATGCTCAAAGTTCAAACTTTTTGAAGAAGAGGATGCTTTTCTGAAGGATGAACAAGTGCACTTTTCTACATAAATTACAAGTTTAGTAATGACTGAAAGATGCTTGAATGGCAAAAAAATTGCTAAGGAAGGGAAAAAACCTCTCTGTATATATAGAGCTGTATCTGCTTTGAATAAAATAAAAAGCATGCACACAAAAACACAAATGCAAGCAACTGACTACAAGGTGCTTTTATTGAAGATGATCTCATTCAAACTGGACTATGTTAAAACTACAGAGAAAGCCTGCACATTCACGGTTCACATATTCATGTATTCAATTAGTTGGGTTGGATTTTCAGCGAGTTGTGCAACTGTACACATGCGCATAACATCCCAGACTCCAGATTCCACAGCCAGGAGGCACCAAAAGGCATTTCCTCTGCTTTAATGAGGTGCTGTCGTGTGAGCCACACTCCCAGGACTGCCCTCCAGACATAATTAGTGGAGGGCGCATGGCTATGGACTGGGGCGGGGGAGGTGGGGTGGTGTAATTGAATATTCATGCATTCCGTACCTTCACAGATTGCATAACTCGCGGGACCTGCCTAGACCCACCCCCCACGACTTCCAGAGGTGCTCTGTAATCATATCTTTTAAAATTATGTATAAATGAAGTTATTAAATATCACCAC
This sequence comes from Pitta sordida, assembly GCA_013390025.1. Taxonomy (NCBI): domain Eukaryota; kingdom Metazoa; phylum Chordata; class Aves; order Passeriformes; family Pittidae; genus Pitta; species Pitta sordida. The sequence goes on from WEKX01026078.1 coordinate 3,013, forward strand.
TTATTAAAGTTCTATCACAACTTATGCATGAAACTAATCCGATGTCTTTCACAAACTCTGTAAGGTTTGTTACAATGCAACATGATCAACAGAAAACAACTAACAGTAGTATTTTATTAAGAATCATTCTTAACTTAATGCAGATCTAGGTTCCATCAGGCAATGCGTAAATTATTTTGTTTCCAAATGTGAAATAAAAAACAAGCCTGATTGCCCTTGCATTTTAAAAACGTAACCAAGAAGGTAACTCTCCAGTTTTTATTTTGTTTATGGGATTTGAGTACTTATGCCCATATTTATTGGAAGAGCTTTACTAATCAGTAAACCTCTTCTCACTCATTAGAGGTTGGGGCCAAATATCACTCTGAGTAATTAATTACATATATTTGCTGAGTTGAAATTCTTCCTACAGCTTCACTTTTTCATTCTGTTGAACAAGGTGTTATTATGGAGGAGTGTGGTTATTTCATTCAGCTCCATAAATAGCTTCCATTTGTTTTGCAACCGAAGTCCCAACAGATAACAGATATATAATGGTACTATCACAGCCCAGACCCCACAGCCAGTATAAAGAAACAACATGGACTTACTGGTAGTCATACTATAAAACACATATTGAAGACCTGACACACAATGATGGCTTTCCTACCCACCCTGCAAAGCATTAAAAACGAGGCTTCCAGAAATCAGTATAATTTGATTTAATTCAGGCAGGTCTGTCTTGTTGCACACTGCGAAAAGAGATCTATTAAAACATTTTTCTCCTTGTTTCTTGAGCATTACGCCAGACCTACATCAGTAACAACGTGCCTCAAGGCAGAATATAGTAATTGACATGTTATAAATTCTACCATTAAAAAAGGAAAAAAAAAAAAAGAAAAATATAAAAACTCCCAAAACAAACACATGCATGCACACACACACACATACATTAAAAAAAAAAAAAAAAAAAGCCAACATCAAACTAAACCCCAAATAAACCTCCATAATTCTGGTATAATCTTAGCAAAAGCAACCACCACTAAAAATAGAGCCTGTTTTGATTCCCCTCCCCACAACTTAAGATCTTGAGTGCCACAACTAATGGCTCAGTTCAATTTTTTCAGCAATTTTATGTTTTTATTTTTAAATCAAGTGTTATTTACTGCAGTCTTACTACTTCACCCAAATTTACCAAGAGGTTATAAATTATTCCCATATAAACAAATCCAGTATGCTTTTAATTTCCAGAAAATTCTCTTCTGTAGCTGTATTTCAAAATGATACTACAGCTTTTAATGAAACTACTAGAGTAGGGATTTTAAAGGCAATGAAACTGACAGAATCTAAAGAATGCCAAAGCCTGCTAAAAGCTATGTTTCTCCAGTTTTCCAAGATAAAATTAATCTTTACTTTATTTTGTCTATAAAGATAATTTAATGGTCTTCTTTCTGAAAACATAGCTAAAAAGAAGTATCTCCTTACCAGGTCACACATCTGAATACAAATGAAATTATCAAAACATGATCTAGCAAATAGTAGACATATTAAATGAGACTGCAGCATGAAACTCAGGTAGAAAAAGAACAAAGCAGAAGGTTGGAAATATTGTTCTCTGGCTATAAAACATTCTGCAGTGGCAAATACTAATTTGAAAATTGTTTCCCCTTATTAATCATCTCACAACATTCTAGTTGTTGCCCAGCAGGAAAAATATCATTATAATTTTCAATATACAGATTCATTGCAGCAACCAAATGTAAATAAAATTTCTCCATAGTTATATAAAAACTACATTCTGTAATGACAGATCACTTCTTCAAAAGAAAAAAAAGAACTAAGAACCTCTGACTTGCTATGAAATTAATGTTCACTTCTATTCATAAGGGCAACACTGAATATGACATGTCGTGCATCCATCTCATCCAACCTCAATTTTTTTTTTATATTCTCTACCAGTTCCTGATGTAGGGAACACATACTGAGACCCCATCTGGAGTACTGCATCCAGCTCTGGGGTAACGAGTAGACGACAGGCATTAACCTATTGCAGCAAGTTCAGAGGAAGGAAACCAAACTCATTAGGGGGTTGGAGCACCTGTCCTAAGAGCAAAGGCTGAAACAATTGGGACTGGTTAGCCAGGAAAAGAGAAGTCTTTGGGCTGACCTAATTTCAGCCTTCCAGTACCAACTGAGAGCAGATTTAGATTAGATTTTAGGAAAAAAATCTTTACTGTGAGTGTGGTGACGCACTGGAACAAGTTGTCCAGAGATGTGGATGGCCCATTTCTGGGAGTATTCAAGGCTAGGGTGGATGGAGCTCTAAGCAACCTGATCTAATAAAAGGTGTACCTGTCCAAAGCAGGATGATTGGAATAAAATGATCTTATGTACCTTCCAATACAAACCATTCTAGGGTTCCATGATGTTTAAGTTGCCTTGCAAAGACCCTTCAGAAAAATGTTAGATCCATCCTACAACTGTATCTAGTGCTGTAATGTGTACATAACATATTTTTGAACACATTAGTGTTCAAAAAAATAATGCATTGAATATGTATATAGTGAGAACATTCTGCCAAACCAAGATCTGAACTTGGATGTCACTGAACAAACTGTCCTTTATGAAAACAGCAGGGCAAATCACCTCTATTTCACTTGAGTTTTAGCTTTTCCAGCATTCTTAAAAGAAGTCCAACTGAATTTGGAACATTTTGAAAAAATAAACGCACCATGATTCATATTTATCAATACACTCAATAATCTTTGTAGGTCCTTTCCAATTCAAGATCTGTGATATGATGTTAAAGAGTTATGGATATCCTACTACCTGTCAAGAATTAACCATGCATGTTTATTTCATTCCTCTGATTGAAATCCACTTTAGTACAGAAATCCACTTTAGTACAGTGGTGAGTGTCCCCGTCTGCCATGCGGGAGACCAGGGTTCGATTCCCGCCAGGTGTGGTTTAAGAGTTGGACTTGATGATCCTTGTGGGTCCCTTCCAACTCACAATAATCTGTGAATCTAATCCTTCTCAGGCTGAAGTTACAATAACATTGTTCAAAGGAAAGGTTACATACCCAACTCATTAATAGTTGCTCTTGCTCTTGAGACGAAAGAACTAACTTCACTTGAGTGCATTTTTGCCCTTTCTTTAAGGTCAGCACCTGTAAGTGACATTTCACACACATGTTAGCAAGATGTATACAGTATTATAAATACATTTATAAAAGAAAGTATTTCTTAATTCATAAAAAAATTAAGTGTACTTTTAGATGAGGAGTTTAAATTGGTCACATAAATTTTCCACAGATTTCAAGGAAAACATGAACAAGCTATCAAGGGAAAACAAAAATTCCCAAACAAACAAAAATATAAATTATCCATAATCAGATTTTCATTAAGTATATTCTTCCCAGTGACATTTCTTCTTCTCATATTAAAATTGCCTACAAATAATAACATTTATGCTTATAGCTCATCTGACATACTATTTTTTCCAACTGTGTCACAAAATCTGATAAATATGTATTTTTCATATTGTGCTCATTATTCTTTTACTGGTAGATCATACAGTTCCTAGGATGCACGGTTTTACATTAACACACTACATCTATCTAAATAAAAATCCCACAGTCAACCTAGTACCAATTTTCAAATCACTTTCAACTGATTTATTGAAATGTATTTTTAATAAGTTACACACTATCATCATTTTTGTTCATTTAAAAAAAATGCCACAACTTGAAAATTTTTAACTATCTCTTCATAAATAAATGAAAATAATTCTGCTTAACAAGCACATAGTAACTAGACATGGATATGAACGTGTTTTTAAAAACTCACTTATAGGAAAAACTGACATTTTGTCTCGTGAGTGTCTAAAAAAAAGGAGACATGGACAGTAATAATAATAATAATGATAGCTAAATACATAAACCTATTTTTATTACAGAGGAAAAACACACAGAAGAGACAAAATCTGTACAGACACAATTATTCTACAAAGAAGAGAAAGAATCACATGGCAACTCAACATGTATTTTTTCCATTTGGTAAAAATTAACCTATTGAGCTAGTCTCTTGGCAAAAGGCTAAACAAGACAAATAACTGATGTTAAAAAAACAGTTTCACATTTCTCTAGCCTGAGAATCAAAATACTGTCCAATCAGGAAAATGTACTGAACTCAGATTAAGTTAAAATTGAAGCTAAAAATTTCAGATTATCTAGTCATAGGTTTCCCCTTTTACCTTTCTGGTAAAAAGCCAGAAAAAAATGGTAAAATCCAGTAAAAATGCCAGGCCCTCTTAACCCTCTTCATCAAACATAGTTTCAGACATATTCCTGTTGACAGTGTTAGTTGTAATTCCTAACTTTGATCTAGCTCTGTAAAAATTCATATCTTGATCTGACATTTTCTGATGGACATTCAGCTGCTGCTTTAAAGTACCATGTTTAATAATGCAGATCTACATCTCCCCTTGTACTTCCACCATAGCGAAGCTCATTTCACTATGTCTTCTGTTCTCCTATGTATGTCAATATAAAAACAATGAAGAATCAGTCCTGGTTGCATTTGCATGTTTCCCGATAAGTAATGTCAAGTTTAATTTACATCATCAGGCATTTTGCCGAAAACTTCCAAACAACCTCCTAGGATGTGCCCAACTGAAGGCAGTATTACAGGCCAGTTGAGCAGACACAGACAAATACATACATGAGTATAAAACAGGAATTACTATGGTCAAGTCTATACTGCGGCAAATTTTCAATGGCTACCTTAGTAATTCACAATCACTACACAGAGAAATTTTGTAAAGAATCTGAAAGCAAACAAAATTTGCATTCATAGATCTGGATAGAACTTTAAACCATATAAAACTGCAAGTAACTTTCGCAATTGCATTTAGGTATACAGTTCTGTAGCTAAAACGAACTTTATGAAACTTCATGCTCTAACAGTTACAGTAACAACTACACTAACAAAAAATATAATTTATTTTATATCAGTTAATGTCTGGGTCTAGCTCCTACAATTCTGTTCAAATCATTGCCTACATAAGAACAAGGAATTGTGTGCTTTATTATGCAAAAAAACTGTTTTGCTGTGAAATCCAAGTCAGAGCTTCAATACCCTGAAATCCTCCTTATTGGGCATTCCCTTGAGAAGTATTGTAACGAAAACATCTAGCATTACTGTTAATAAAATCTTCTGTCAATATAAGATTAAGACAATTTTTAATTTATTTAGACTAATGGAAAAATGGACTCCACAAAAAAACCTCAAACCTTCCAATATAAAAAATACACAAACTGCAGACTTCTTCCTTCACTTAGAATATATATGTATTTCCTTGAAGACATTTATGGAAATCTATTAAGTGTTCAACGAAAACCTTGTGTAAGAATGGATTAAAGTGTATTTGGTAATTTAAAATTAAAGATTTTGACTACTGTAAAGAAGTTTCAAATCTTAGTGCCATAGCCAACTTTTGTAATCTAAAATTTCCCTTTTTAAGTGTTTCTCCCTCATAAATGCCAAGGAAGTGGAAAGAGTCTTTTTAGTAGTCCTTTTAGCATTTTAGCTCTCCAAAGGATAATAGGAACTGAAGCTTTCTCAAAGGAAGACTATTAGCCAGAAGCCATTTCCTACACTCAGAAAGAACACATGCCTTGAAATCCTCTGGTTCACAGGAGATAGAACTGCCACCATCCTAATACTTTTGTTCCTGCTGTAAGATTCAACTACTGATCAAAAAACTATTGAGGAACTCTGTGACCCATATAGCAGAGAGTATTCACAAGTTTTTTCACAATCCGTTCTCAAGTCAGAAGTAGAAAAGGTTAAGTTTCTGAAGCTAGCCATGAAGGAGAGCGCAGCTTCAGCCAGAGACTTTGCTCTCTCAGCTGAAATCCAAGACCACTCCTCCCACCCCAAGTGATCTTCATTAAAGTAGCTGAAAATAGTGTTTGTTCAACAGCTGAGAACAAAGTAGATAAGCTTTTCAAACCACAAAAGCTCTGATATAACCCTGCAACTTTCCCATGGGCCACAGCTGAAATCTATGGACGTTTGACCCATCTGCTACCCCACATCCACTCACTACAGGCTCCAGGGTCTGTACTTTGAGTACATTAGTCCCAATCACACTGAACACAAGGTTCTCTAAGCCATTTAACCAAGAAAGAAAGGGCTGAGCTACCCGTGAGCTGAGACAAACTAACCGTTTCAGTTTTGATTATACTCTAATTATATCCCCACATCCATCCAGTTTGTTCTGGAGCATGAATCATTGTTTTCTCCATATTACACTTTCTGGCATCTTGATGCTTTGTCCCACTAATCGATTCTCCTCAGCTTAGAATAGTAACAAATGCTAGTCAAAACTAACTGCTCCCAAATTCTCACCTTTCTGCTCTCAGCATTTTATGACCTCCCTTTTCAGATAACGTTACGGGGAGAGCCTTATTCTAACATTTTCCCCTTTTTACCAGACAGACAATAGAGAGTTTCCCTATCATCTCCCCTTCCCTACCCGCCTTGCACGGCATGTGACTAGGGGAGGGGCCCGAGTGACCCATAAATATAGCTGGCCAGGGCTCACAGAGGGGAAGATGACTGTGGATCTCTGGAAGTGTGGATATCTGTTTTGCTCCTTCAATCTCCACCACCGCCATTTTGTCCCAGACCACGTGGCCCCCGATTCTCCATCTCAGTGCCGCCTTCCCCCTGTCAACCACTGGATCTCCCAATAGCCCCTCAGATGTCCCAGAAAAGGATTTCCAGCCATTACTTTTCACCGGTTTGTCTATCCTGAACCCTATTCCCCTGCCTCCGGAATCCCGGAGGGTACCCCAGTCTCCTCCAAACTGGCCCACTCAGGTTTATTTTTCAGCCATCTTCAGTCATCATTGCTAGCAGAGGATTGTTCATACTTCTTGTTCCGTTGTTAGTGTTATCGTTATTGTTTTTATCTCAAACATATATATATTTGTTTTAGTAATTTTTTTCCTTTCTCTCAGTGAAGAATTTCTTATTTCTCTCTATTATTCAAGAATCTCCAAATTCAATTCATACTCTGTCTTCACCGGCTCTAGGACAGATTATTAAATGCCATTTTCAAATTACTAGCTGCTAGCACAAGACAAAAAAGTGCCACAGTGAAAGACTACATTGACAGTACCATTAACCACTTCCTCCTACAGCTGCATTAGGATTTGGTCAGGTAATCTCCATTTGTGAGTAAACTTTTATTGAATAAACTTAATTCACAGGAGTATGACTTCCAAATTTACACAGGAAACTGGGAAGAGAGAATATCTGCGCAGACTTCCAGTGAACAGGACTGTTTGAAAAATGTAAGTATAAACAGCAGTCTTTTGGAGGTCTCCTGTGCAGTAAATACTGACACTGGTCTTTCCAGATCAATTCTTGAAACTGTATGAGGAAGATATATTTTAATTGCTCAAAATGTTTTCTATCCTTCTACTGAGTTCTGTCAATCCAAAAGAAACTTTCTGTTTGATTTTGATCCATCACTTTCTTACTGCTCCAATAATGGAAGAAAATAGTAAAGTTTATTGTTTTGGGTTCTTTTACTTTACTTCCCCTCAGTATGAAAACCATATTGTAATAACTCTCTTTCTCATGGTTTTAAACATTAGGCTACTCAATGGCTGGCTGTTGAACACTGAGTCAAGAGAGTTTTCACACCATGCGCCAGACCTCCATTTCATAATGATACCAGAGAAAATGTTTACTGGAGAAAGTCAAGGGCAGTCTAGTAAGATGGGCATGTTGCCATTATTCACCAGAATTTTTCCACATACATGCACGTATGACAAGGACAGCTATTTAACTTAGAAAACACACCAAAGAAAACCAAGTTTTACAGTGATTACTCTGACTTTTCTTGCTTCTTTTGGATACTTTCATAAACTTTCTAAACTGAATTTATATACTGTTGAAAACCTATGTGCTGTATTTGAAAAATGTTTCAACATCAAATGTTCCAAATACGGTAAATGCCTAGAAATTTTCTTGTACAGACTGTTCTATACTAGTTCCAAAACACGCCAAAAAATCTCTAAATTAAAATGACATAAAACTTAATGGTTGTCCCAGTTTTGTTTTTTTCTTTTCCTCTGGCAGTGATGGGGTTAGCAGCTCCTGCCTGGGCCTCCATCGCTGCCATGGAAATCAAGGTCATACACATAGAGACGTCTCTGTGAATACCATACTTGAGAATGAAAAAAAACCGCTTCAGTAACAGAAAGTAGATGGGCCAGAGCAGGGCCTCTGTGAAAAGCTGAAAGCCATGAAGGCCCCCCCGCCTAGGCCGACCAGAGAAGGGGTAGAAATGTACTTCCAGGCATCTCACTACTGCTCATGGAATGGACCATGGTGAAGCAGACTGTCTGCCTGCAAACCTATGGAATAGAGAGA
>WEKX01026080.1:1738-11748 GCA_013390025.1 Pitta sordida
TCCAAGTACACAACATCCACGGCCTTTTTTCATCAACTAGGAGAGTCACTAGTTCATAAAAGGAGATCAGGTTGGTCAGGCAGCACTTACCTCTCCTAAATCCGTGCTGACTAGATCTAATGTCGTAATTATTTTGCAGGTGCTGTGTAATATCGTTCAGGATTATCTGTTCTGTGACTTTAACCAGGACTGAGGTGAAGCAGACAGGTCTATAATTACTCGGTTCANAACCAAGTTCGCACAACTTGCTGAAAAATCATCCGTGAACATTCGGTTCACGCAAATTATGGATTCCGAATACGTGGAGGATCACTGTATACCAAAACGGACATTTTCCTGCACATATCCTGTTTGTGTCTGTAATACTGATCACAAGTTTCAGCTTGAATAACAAGTCCAGCTACTACTCTGTCTGTTGTCCTGTTGATAATATAAATATATATGATTAAGTGAATTCTTTTGAAGGCAGTAACAGTATTTGAAAAGATTTATCATATTATTGGTACTGTCCAGTAAATTATTTCCTTAAAATAGATTGCATTTAGTATCTATGTTTACCCATGTTGCTCCTCCTTTTCAGTGTAGAATTGCAACAAAAGAGGAACCTTCACTCAAATCCTAAAAGAAATGCCCCACAACATTGACTAGAAGTCCCTAATCAGTTACAGCAGAAAGAAGAAAAGTTTCCCACATGAAATGCTGCTTGAGAATGTAGTTTGCATACAAAAACAGAACTTAGATGACTCATTGGAAGAATATATGTGAACATGAAGAAAAACAAGTCTACAGGAAAGTAATGTCCTTTGCTCAGTATTATTACTACTACTAATGTAGCAATTTGTTTACTAATGTAACTATATTTGTTTGCTTTCTCCCCCTCCCCCAACCCCACACCCTTTAGGTTAATGTTGCAATTTCTGCTATTAAAATAAAGTGAATATCATTTTCAGGAAGAAAATGCCATTCAGTGGATAAAATAGGTCTTGAGGTTAGATTTATAGGTATTCTTAAAAATCATATGTTTTACTTCATGCTGGGGACTAGCGACTGTCATTATAGTGCCACAAATGTTTAACAAGTGTTAGTATGTCCAAGAGATCATCAGTGATGAAGAGATCTCAGTGACTGTGCTGACAGAGCACCACTACTCAGGAATGTACCTAGCAAAATTTTACTCTCAATTCAAACTTTCTTTAAAGTGCAAAGTAAGAATTATGAAAGCCTGCCTAAAAATAGAAGAAATATTTTTATTTTATCTAATACTAATGTGCCAGTTACAAGAATCTGGCATGGGAATTAGACAGTTCCCCAGGATTGTCAATCTATACCTGTTTCAACAGTTATTATACTAAAATGCAATGGTATGAAAGTAAAATAACCTCAGGCAGCTTGTCTGTAGTGGGAATGACATAAACAGCATCAGCCAAGTATCCAAAATGGGTCTGTCTCCAGGAATATAATACAGAGGATGCTATCTCATCAATTTATGCAGCTACTCCATGATTAGCAGTCAGCAATAGTATTTTTCTCTGTTAAAAACTGGCAGTATTTCAGATTTAGTCTACACCCACAATACTTTTATTCTGCTTGGAAAAGTTACAGGGCCATTTCTTAAATGTATGAGAAATTCAATACCTTCTGTGTAAATCTGAAGTATGCCTCTCCTCCATTGTCAAGTGTTTAAGACACGGTCGAGTAAGAGAATTGTTTATGCAAATAAACTAGTATAAATCCTTCACTTTTTGTGTTTGTTCAGGGTTTTAATCTCCTTTTTAATTTGCTAAATAATCAGTATTATCTATGAACTATTGACAAATCCTGCTGCTTGTAGATTAGGAATATTATTAGATAAAATAAATAATTCTAAAACATTATGTATTTTCCTCTACAAAATCAAGGTGAAAAGGAAGAATACATGGAAGCAAAAATACATGGAAGAAAAATAATCATTGCCATTATATGGTTTGTTGCTCTTATGCCTTTGTACAAATGACTTTTACTCCAGTCATCTGAATATCTTCTGGATTAAGTAACTAGGAGCAGACAATGACTACCAGACAAGGATATCTTTGAAATCACCCTTTCTCCCTTTCTTAGGCAAAATATGCCTAATTACAGCAAGACTTCAAGCTGTGACTGCTTAGATTAATTAATGCATGGTACTATACACTGTTTACAAAATAATGAATCTCCTGAAAGAATAGATTACTTTCTTTCTGGGTTTCCATTGTCCAAGAAATGCAGCAATTTCCTGCAAACTCTAAAACTAGTGTTTTAAAGATGTGAGTCCTGGATACTACAAGAGTTAACAAGAAAGTTTTTATGGCATTTGCTGTGTAAAAATACCTCATTCAAAGCAATTATAGAGAACTTCTGATTGAAATCATCTGTAAAATCATAATGCGGCATGTGTTCTCCTTGATTTTTAGCTGCATAAACCTTTACTCTCAGGCAGAACAAAGTATTAGCTAGAAATGACTCAGTGTCTTCTGCTTTATTCTTGGTGGATTTTACAGAATCACAGAATTAGTACGGCTGGAAAAGACCATAGAGATCATTGAGTCCAAGCTATCACCTATCACCTCTTACTTATCCTGTCGTCATCCTGCTACCAACACAACATCTGACCAAAACCACACTATCCTATTATGTAGGTAATGCTACTAAGTACAGCATCCAACCTTTTCCTAGGGATCTCTAGGGATGGTGACTCCACCACCTCCTTGGGCAGCCCATTCCACTGAGAGCACCCTCTCTGTGAAAAAGTTCCTCCTAATGTCCAGTCTAAATCTCCCCTGATGCAGTTTAAGACTATGTCCTCTTGTTCTATCACTGGTAGCCGGAGAGAAGATGTGGTGATGCTGCTGCTGCAAAAAAATACATCTTAAAAGCTCTGTTCTGGTTTGAGTAGTCAGCCAGTCTAGAGTTTGTATCTAAGGATATTTTCTCAAATTTCACATCTACAGAATTTAAACCCAAAGGGGATTATTATCTCATTATCAATTCTTCCCATTTCTTACTCTCATTTTACACTTGTGTCTTTTATTCTCACTATAAAGTGGATTCCTGCATTTGATACGTGTAAATATTATTTAAATTAGAAAATATTTTATGAAAATAGAATTCTTTTAATGTCTATGAATATAGATGTTTTTGAATCAGGTAAAACTTTCTGTATGTAACAGTTTCCTAAAATAAAATTTTATCTAAAATATGTAATTTTAGATGCTTGGGTCTTAATATATACCACTGATACCTCTACAACATGATCATAAAAGAAACATATGACTACCTGAGAAAAGACAGCTACTTGAAGATGAAACTCAGAATCCATCCATTCATTAAGTTAGTAGGACTTTTTTTCTTTTTTAAATCAGTAGATTCCTAAGATGCAGAACAGTAATACTAAGTCCTTTGCTGAACTAGAAAAACAGTTAATAGATCCATATTCAATTATGTGTCATTTCAATCCAAGAAAATAAATTTTGATGAATGCAGTCTTACAGAACATACCAAGGTTAAATCACTTGAACCTTCAAGAACTCTGCTGTATGATGGCTTAAAGCAGGTTAACTGGAGACTCACTGATGAAAGATTGTTTTATTTCAAATCTTTAATCATTATTTAAGGGGGAACAGATCATCACGAGTTGTTTAGATTTAATATTTGAAACATATAAAGTAAGAACTGCAGCAAAATATTAGGATTTAGATTTGTAAATCAGAGGTGCTGATTACAGTGAGAAGCAATATTTGAAGATGCAGCTGGTGTTCAATTACCCACCAATGGCTTACTTGTGAACTGATTTATATGGACACACAAAAATTGAGGGGAGGGGATGCATACCCTTTTCTTTATGGAAGGGTTGGGGTCATATGCTAGAAAAGACTGGTCTTCATCTATGCTCCTTACTGAGACTCCAAGGAAAAGAACCCAACCACTCATGATTTATGCTAATTCAAATCTACGGCTGATATTTTATAATGGAGAAGGCAATCTAGAAAGCCAATTTTCTGAGCAGATTAAGGACAGATAGACAATGATTGTTCTTCACATTTTCGCAATAAGCGGTAACATGTGCCTTTGCAGAGAACTCTGATAACTTATAAAATTAATGATTCAGTTTCCATGCCCAAAACTAGTAGTGCAATGTAATAGACTGAAGTATGAATGAAAGAAACTTGTTATGTAAATGACTATAAAATTTTGGAGGAGTACTGATGAGCTAGAAAAAGAGAAGTATTTTCTGTTTATATTAGAAAAATTAACATCTTCATTCACTCTCTTGATTTGATCCCTCATGAAGCCCAAAGTTTATACCAACAAGTGCATGTATCACAGTATCACAGTACTGATTAGGTTGGAAAAGACCTTGGAGATCATCTAGTCCAACCTATAATTCAACTAAACCTAACATCTAACATCTAGATCATATCATTCAGCACCTTGTCCAGCCTAACCCTGAACACCTCCATGGATGGCGACTCAACCACCTCTGTGGGCAACCCATTCCAAAACCGGATCATTCTTTCAGTGAAAAACCTTTTCCTAATATCAAGTCTAAACCTCCCCTGCTGAAGATTAATACTATGACCTCTCATCCTGCCTCCAGTGGCCAGAGAGAAAAGACCGACCCCCGTATAATGCTTATAAGTACAAAACCCCAAATCTGAATGAAGGTTTTTATATATACTTATATAAAGTAGTATATATATATATGTATATACTACCTAAGAGGTTTAAATTTGTAGTTTTTCTTCAAGACTTTCATTAAAGAAAATATTTATTTCTTCAGAATTCTAATAATCATCAGCACACATACAGTTTTTTGACATGCTGTCAGCTATTTGATTCACAAAGGATATTAAAATTATAGCTGTGACAATCTTAAATAATACAGTTATGAAAAACCTCCTAATTCATGTGCTACCACTATAATTTAGCATTCACAGTAACAAACTGCTTATAATGTAGTGCGACATAATCATATGGAAACATACAACTCTCCTTCCAATTTCTTCCTACTCACATTTTCTTCTACTACAATCAGATTTCACAAATAAACCCTTATACATTGTTATTAAGCCTTTTCATTTAGATCGTTGTCTTACACTATTCACTTTTACTGTACTAATGTCTACATTTTAACTAAAATGAGACATTGATAGAATGTGAATCCAAGGGTATCTCCAGACATCAAGAAATGCACAGGAGGGCATTGCATTTGAAGGACTAGGTAATGAAAAATAGGCTTCTTAGAGTTTCTTTCCTGCTTGTTCTTAACCACAATAAACTACATTTTCATTTTTTCATATTTTTACAGAGAGATAATAAACGCTTCCCTTCGCATGAAGTGCCAGCTGAGAGGAAAATTAGTTATACTCAGCACACGCTGGAACTATTGTTAGATAAACATAAGACACATAAGTTACATATGTATCTGAATAATGCTGATTCCTACTTTACTGCCGATGAGAACCAGCAGCAAGGACAGCATGTTTTAACAGAAGAGTGTTGCTACATCTGGTGACATATGCTGGGAGCACTGCTTCCTGCATCACACAGATATTGTGGACATTGTACTACACTTGGAAAAGATTTGCACTGTCACTGAGCAGAAACATTTTGAAATAAACATTTTTGAGTTTCCTGCATTAATTAATTTGCATCACTAGAGAGAAGAGCAGATATAAATGTCAGACTCCCTATTTAGTTCCCTTATTTTTTCAGCAAGGTGATGGCAAGCTACAGCAAGGTTTAGGATAACCTCCTTACGTATTCTAGCAAAATTATGATGATAATATCATTGATGTTCAGAATATAAGGCAGAGAATACACAGTAAGATATTTTGTCATTCTTACTGGATTAATGTTCACAGGAACATATTAACATGTCTGTCTTTACTAGACAGGTTAGTTTAATTATCTAGAGGCTTACCACATTCAAATTTCCTTTCATTTTATATTTACTATATTTTATATATTTTATGTACTAACAGTAATTTCTCCAATTATTTCAATATCAGTAACAGATTTTATATTGACCTAACGTTTTATTTATGTAATATAAATTTCAGATACTGAATTTAATTTTTCCCCCTTGAAACTGAAACAAAATCCTAAGCTACTGAGATGTTTGTCCAAGGAAAAACTTTCTAATGAGACAACCAAATTCATAGTGTCACTGAATAAGTACCATTCTGAAAAGGAGTTAACTGTTTTCCAACAATAGTTCAAAGAGCTATCTTTGGGGGACCCTTTACAAAGTATATTCCATCTATCAAACAGAAAATTTATGTTAGTGAGCCTTTGTTCTTGTTTGGAAATTAAATGGTAACCTTGCAGATGGACTTGTTTTTCTTTCTCACTTCACTAACTCTAAGTTGGCTTGATTTTTCTTTTAGCCAATAGGTTTACAATTTTCTCCTAAATTCAGGATGATTTTTAAATATGTCTAGTTTAGAAAAAAAAGTGATTCTTTAGGATAGACAAGTTAATATGATTCCATAACAAATAACAATATTATGTATAAATTTTGACATGAGAACTACAAATATTTCTAAGTAAAGGCTTAGTTTTAAAAACAAATACGGAACTTAAGTTTTTCAGCTTTGTCTTTCATGATCATAAAAATGCGAGCTAATTTCTCCCTAATGCTACACAATAAAGTGATAGTCTCATAAGAGTTACCAGTAATTTTATGTTGCTGCAGTTTTAAAAATATTCATTGCAAAACTAAGTCCTGATGCAGAAACAAACATGGAAAAAATAAGAAATATCCCACCTTTTCAAAATCTACAGCTTTCCAGAAAGTAAATGGATCTAATGTTCTAGCATTTAGAAGCAGACTAACATTCCTCATAACTCTAATTTTTGTGGAGATATCACTTCAAAGGAAGGCCATAATCTTCATAAGACATCAGAAGACTACAGCATGTCACAGAGATTTTACTGAATATGACTCTTAAACCCCACGTGCCAGAACACTGTATGAATGCATTAATATTCTTTGGAAGTACAGTGATCCCCCGCATATTCTCAGCTTGCACATCTGTGTATTCAAGTAATTGCAGTTGGATTTTCAGTGAGTTGTGAGACCACGCACGTGCGCAGAATGTCCCGGACCCCAGATTTCGCAGCTGGGAAGTACCAAATGGCACTTCCTCCGCTTTAATGAGGTGCTATGGTGCGAGCAACACTTCCAGGCTCGCCCCTCTAGACTTTAGTAGTGGAGGGTGCATGGCTACAGGTGGGGAGTAGTTGAATATTCATGGATTCAGTATCTTCACGGATTTCATAACTCACGGGACCTGCCCAGACTTGACCCCCAGCAAATTCCGGGGGATCACTGTATTTGATTTACTTTTGTGAACAGAAGTGATGATTCTGACTTCTCTATTACATGTAAGAACTGAAATGAGTGAATGGTCAATTTAAATTAAGAAAAAAAAGAACTCTATCTAATATAAAACAATCCTAAACTTTCTTGAAAGAACGTAGTAAACTGTCATACCAAAGGGTCACCAAAACTTATTGAACATCATTGCAAGTTTTATCCACCAAACACCTGCAAAATTCAAACCTAATATGACAATTATTCTGCCTTCTGAAACATTTACAAATTGATAAAAAACTGAATCTAAATCAAAATGCAGGAACATAAATTTTCTCTATTTTTAGATAAGCTGTTTTAGCTTATATAAATTTTAGCTATTTCAGCCAGAGGGAGAAAATTAATATATTTCTCATCATTAACACCTTACTTGCCTTATTTTCATGTTAATACATTAGTTCTTATATTTAAAAAAAAATCAAAACTGAAAACCAGACTTAACTAAGTGACGGTGCGTTGGATTAGATGATCCTTGTGGGTCCCTTCCAACTCATAATATTCTGTGATTCTGTGATTCTGTGACTAAAAGCTAAAAGTCAACTTGCAGTTAACAGCATTCCTCTATTGTTTTTTCCACAGATTAATTTCAGTTTTAGCCTCAGATTAACTTGCAAGACAGACTTCGTGGCAGTTGGAAGCAGCTGAAATTGCTTAAACAAAATCTTCAAAAGCAGCCATGCTTCAAGAAAGAAATTTGAGGGGAAAAAAAAGGAAAAAAGAAAGCTTTTTTAGAGCAAACAGGTTAATTTATCAGTATATGTTATGAAAACATTGCATGAATGCACTTGAACTGCAATTACAGAAAATATGCTCATATTTTCCTCCTTCATTGCAATTTTTATCTAGAGAAGACTGAATTGCAATCAATGTCATAGTGATTTGAAGAACAGCAATGTACTTTGGGGTATATTTTAAAACCATGCTACTTTAAAACT
Organism: Pitta sordida; assembly: GCA_013390025.1. Classification (NCBI taxonomy): domain Eukaryota; kingdom Metazoa; phylum Chordata; class Aves; order Passeriformes; family Pittidae; genus Pitta; species Pitta sordida. Next base: position 10,067 of record WEKX01026080.1, read on the forward strand.
ACATTAAGAGGAGCAATGATTATGACTGAAAAGTTGTTTGTAGCTTATAATTTTTTTTTTAATTTTTCATTCTTTTTTTTAAATTAAGTTTCTTGTGACATTCGAAGCACAAATTCCTTCTTGAATTTCTTTTTTGAAAATAAGATTTCCAGAGAATTTAAGGTTGAACATCACAAACTGACAGAAGAACTACTCATACAGTAAAATTAATTCTGGAATTATTTTTATTTATTTACCAGAGAAAAGGCCAAGTCCTCTCTTTGAGAAACGTAATGCTGACTTGCTTGGAACTGCAAGCCAGAATCATCAATTACTGTAAACAAGGGAGCCTCCCCTGTCTGGGAATACACTAGTTAGTTACTGAAATATCTGCTAATTGGTGTATTTGTGATCCATTTGCATATCTACCATATTTGTGGTAGTCTTTTCAAATACACGGTAAAAGTGAACAATTATAATTATTGAAACTTAGAATTATTTCTACCTAAAAGTTATTTTTTTCTGTTCTTGAAGATAAGTCATAGTTTGTTATGTTTCCTCATGAAGTATCTGCAGAGAGATTAAAAAGCATTAATGGGCTGTGCCAATGCATTAAGCAGCTTTCTTCCGCAGGTATAAAAGCTCAGACAATACTAGAAAGATCTCATAAGAACATGTGGTCAAGAGTCACACAAAACCTTGTCTTTGCCTATCACTACATAGCTGTAGTAGTCCAATACATGGTTCAGTCTTTAAGAATTGTTTTAGTTCTCAGCACTAGCCACGAGTGAAATTCAAATATATAAGCTTTACTGATCGTCCTGACTGCACGGGCCATTCTGACCATTCAAAAGCCCACTGGGCTCCTTTACTGCTGATAGCAATTTTCATACTGGCAGCGGACTTGCAGCAACCTCTCAAAGATGGATGAAGATGGATGGACAGTGAACATCAAATAATTCCCTATAGGTTAGTTTGTTTTGCCTTGGCTTTTTTTTTGAATGTGCACAAATTTGCCCAAAATCTCCATGCCTAGACTCTATGTGAAGTCAAATATCCCATTCTCAATGGTCAAGTACACATTAGTAACAAAGTTTTCTGTGATTTTTACACACACTATTCTTCTAAGTTTGTTTTCCTTCAATGACAAAATTGTTTCAAAAGACTTGAAAGAGTTAACCTGCTAACAGTCCCATATACCTTACACACTGTAAGTAGCCAAATGTAATGCAAACTGAATAGTGACATGAAATGAAAAATGGATTAGGTGTTTCAGGTTTGGAACAGTAAATTATCATGTTATTTATTGAGCTACCCCTAGGCTCAGCCAGCCATACATCATTTGTCAATACTCCAAATTCAATGTATAAATTAATGTCATGATTTTTGTGCTGTCAATAAATATATTCTATTCTCGGGAGAGGTCAGAAGCTGCAGAAATCATGCAATTTTACAGTGTGATACATATTCACAAATCCCAGGAGATCTGACCTATATTCTATGTACATGACCAGAAACCTTTTTATCTCAGCTGATACCTGGATTCCACTCTGGTATTACCAAAGTGGTGGAGAGGAAATGGGATATAACATCAATCTCAAAGTGAAAGGAGGTAGAAATGTGCCCAAATGCAATAGGTATGAGTTAAGTAGTTTTATCTTCTATTAGGTTTACAGAAATCAAAAAAAAAAAAAAAAAAAAAA
>WEKX01026080.1:11765-24561 GCA_013390025.1 Pitta sordida
AAAAAATCACATAAAAAGGAAACAGTTCAGAATTTCACCTCTTATATGCTTCTCTATTGGCAGACTGACTCAGTAGCATCCCATACTAGTACCTTCCAGAAGAGCAGGTTGAAAGGATTAGGAGTTTGTGTGGGTGATAATCAAACTAAAGAGACATGCTAAAATCCCAATAATGAGGAGAGGAGAGGAGGCAGGCAGGAAGGAAGGCAGGCAGGAAGGCANTCCTTTCCATCATAAATTTAAACAGATAAATTATTCATTTTTTTCCTCCTTAATCTAAGACTTACTCAGCATTATTCTGTACTTTATAAAAATGAAATCTGATTCATTAAAATTGTCTAAATGCCATTTCAAATGTGGTTATTATGGATTCACTTCTACAAGCATAATAATAAAATCAAGGTAAGACGCCAAAGAACTTAAACAGCATGAGGAAAAAGCAACCTTAAGCACAATGACAATTGCACAAAGTCTTTTAGAGAATTCCAAAGCTTTTTATATTATGGAAAGAAAAAAAGAAATTCCTTTGTTTAGTGTACAACGACAAATACTTGTCATGATCTGTTCTACAAACACCAGAATGTTTAGTAACATACATGTTTAAAAGGTAATTTTAAAACGAAGACATTAAATTTCCTTGTAGACTTCACCCTTTTCAAGCACAATGTGTTGTTTCATAGCAGGACTTCTGCGTGTAAGAATGCACTAAAAAACAAGCCTGGAGAGGGTTTAACTTCTGCATCATGAAAAATACGCAGCAACTTGAATGAGCAGGGTTTTTTCAGGAGAAAGAAGGCATAGATGTACTCCTTCTGAAAACAGTTCATCTATTCTCATGTAGTACGGAAACCCAACTGCGATTTCTGTCAGGAATGTCAAGTTATGGCTAAAGAATACAAATTCAGCAAGATAAGAAATAAGTGGATGAAGAGGAAGCAAGAGAATTTTTTCTTTATTTTGCATATACTTTTTTTTAATATTTCACACTTCTTACTAGCAGTAATAGCAATTCCAAATCCGTATTACAAACTCATGTGTTGATATTTTAGTGAAAGTAGATTCATACACATATCTATAGTAGATGTTTAATATGGAGAAAAGTCCTTTGTCTGATTCCTTTACAGACTTTGACGCACTCATCTTTCATCCAGTTGATGAAATTGCATTTCCAGTTACTCCTCTGCAAACTGCTAAAAATAACTCAAAATATGATGAAATTTTGTGTCTAAAACTCAAGACTCCTCAGTACTTCTCAGTAATACTTTTATTATTGCACATGAACACCTTTTGACAGTGTAAAACAGGCCAATATTTTTAAAAGCAAGGTGTAGAAAGTATGAAGATATGTTAAAAGAGGTAATGTTTTATTGCTTTACCTTAGAGTAAAACGTGTTTATATAATATGAAATAAATTTGGACTTTCACACTTATAATAGGGTTAAAAATTATTCAGACGTAATTTAACCAGTTTATGGTGTGAGCTATATAAAGGATAACATAATACAACTCCATATTTTTGTTTCACAAAACCAGAATATACTTATGGCACAGTACTTTTATCAAAACTACTAAGAATCTCAAAATGAGGTAAAAAAGAAATCTTGTGGTATAGGGATGCACAACGTATAGAGATGCACAATGAATTCGTAACTTCAGATTTCAGTTTAAGGTAAACAGCCAAAGGATAAGAAAAAGAAATAATTCTTTTTGATAGCCAAATTTTTAATCATGTTGCTAGTCTGCTTGTGCCATCACACTTACACATACTTTGTTCTATATAAAACACTGAGTTTGCAGATACTACAAGGTTCATCAGATTTTCAACAGCCTACAAAAAACCCCACAAAACCACAACACCAAAACCCAAATCAACAAGTGAGCAATTAAGAAACATTCTACTGAAGTCCAACAAACAATTCCGTAACTCCTTATGCCTGTAATCCTAGACTTAACCACCACTAACCCACCTTCTCACTGTGCTAACTAGGAAAGATAACTGCTGAAATTCTAGGTCAGAGGCTACCACACAGAATCACCTTGCTCTCTGCTCTTTGTCTTCTGAAGTTGCTCATTTTCTCCAGGCAGGAAGATTTTTTCCACTGTTTTACTCTTGAGGAGTTCTACAGACACTCTAAAATGGATGATGCATTTAGCTATCTTGTTTGACTTTTGTTCCTATGGGAACAGCTTATATTTCATATAAATTTCAATTGCTCCATGTAAAACTGTGTTACAGAAAACACTTACACTTCAATATAGTTGTCCAGAAAGAAAGAATAACACTGAACTTCTCTTCTTAGAATCACAGCATGGCTTGGGTTGGAAAGGACCTTAACGATCATCTAGGCTACAGGTCAGTATGTCCCAGGGTCCTCCTTTCTATCCTTTTGAAATATGGGTAAAATGTTTATTTTTTTGTTTAGTCATCTTGGTCTTCACTTGACTGCCATGATTTTTCAAATATCATGGAGAGAACTTATCTAAATCTACTATGTTAGACATTGTTAAAGAGTCTCAAGACAAGTTTAGAGTATGTGAACAGCAAAGGCAGCAGAATACTTATCACTACTGCAATATACCCAACTACATAATGAAAATTTAAGGAAGGAAAAAAAATCAGCCTCCAAATGTTCTGACTTCCAAAAGCTTTCCAAAGGGTTTCTCATATTGCAGTCTCAGAGCAAGTTTATCTTTTCCAATTTGTGCATTTAGAAATGTTACAGCTTTCCTACTAATTTTGTCACAGCACCTGTGCATGCTTCTTCCTGGCTGGAAGGAGGTTAACCTTGTTTCCTTGTTGTCCCACATTTGCCATACAAACTGAGAATCCAGCAGCTTTCCCAGCTCAAAGACCTGCCTGAGATGAAGAAGTACTGAAAGGATGGTGACCATTCTGTGTGCCTGTTTTCAAATTTAGCATCTAGCTGTTCCACAAAAAGCCCCCATGAGCTTGTCTTCCCCAAATATTTTTTGAAATCCCAATTAATTTTAGAACTAAGTCCTCAGTGAATTAATTAACCTATAAGTGGCTGTATGAAGGATGGAAAACAATAGCATAGAACCTGTTATATCAATGGCTGTGTCCTGAAGATGGAGTATAATTTTCTGAATTCATTCCATTTGCTACTAACACATATTACCAATGTGTGTCAGAAAATTTTAACAATGTAGTTTGAACAGATAATCAAAAACAATGAGGATCCACAGGCAACCAACTACAAGAAATGAGAGGAAAACACCAAATATTTTTAAATTTATAAATGTTAAAGTCAGAATAGAGATCCATGTTTATAAGCAAAAAAATAAAAGAAAATAAGAAACAAAACCCCTGAAAATGAAATTATTTGTCCAGAACAAAAGAATATACATTATAAATATTAATCTTAGAATTTAATATTATCATGACTCAGACCGAATTTTTCCCTGAAAGTGGATAGTGTTACAAATACTATGAAAAAAAAGAGAGAATGTAAGAAACCAGAGCAACATATTTATCCTCATGCAATGCCTATCTTTTCAATGTCTTTTTGATCCCAAACATTGTGGCACATGTAGAAGTGAGATCTATCTGAGCTCCAGTGAGCCATATGCTTTACAGAGAGAGCAGGTTACTTTGGTTTCAACTACATAGTTATTTATTTTGCTGCATGCAAAAGGTGAAATTTGTGTTCTTCTTTCCAGTACCCAAACAGTATCAGAGCTCTTCTTCACTTCCACCACCTCCATGATCCTGGAGCTTATGTGGCCGTTTGAATTTTGAGTAATAACAGTAAGCATAATCACTGATGCTGCATCTCAAAGACTCAATGATTCACTGTAATTTTAATCCAAAATTCCAGGCTTCTTTGCTGTCAAAGGATATAGTAATATGAATTACATCTTATATTCCACTTATGTCTGTGAAACAGTTTCAACATAAAGTGTTTTTTCTTGCTAAAACCATCAAGGAGAAAGAGCCCAGCTCATAATCAGTAGTAATTTGCCAATAGCTCCAAAGCTTTTTTCAGTATAAAAAGGAACAGAATTCGTGCCTTTTCAAATTGTAGCAGCACTGTAATTTTTTTTTAAAAAGCAACACCAACAAATGGTGAAAACTGATTTTGAAAGAAAAATATGCTCAAAACTAAAAATACCCACAACATGTTGCTGAACACATTGTCATTAACTTTCAATTTCAATGAAGTAAAACTTCTTTGTGGAGTTGCAACAACACTTATTACAGTTTGAATGTACTCAGAAGCTGAAAGCACCAGAATACAGGAAAAGGCTGTTTATGTCATAGATGTATGGAAGAGTTTTATCAAGGTAACCGTCACAGCAGCAAGACTTTCAAGAAATCTCACATCTTGAGTCCTGTGTCCAGTTGTGGGCTCCCCAGTTTAAGAATGATGTTGAGTTTCTTGAGAGGGTCAGGAAAAGGGTGACAAGGATGGTGAAAGGACTGGAGGATAACCGCTGTGGGGAGTGGCTACAGGAACTGGGGTTCTTCAGCCTGGAGAAGAGGAGGCTCAGAGGTGACCTAACTACTGTTTACAACTACCTGAGGGGAGGTTGCCGCCAGGTGGGTGAGGATCTCTTCTCTCAGGCTGATGACACCAGAACAAGAGGACATAGCCTCAAACTACGCCACGGAAAGTTTAGGTTGGATGTTAGGAAGAGTTTTTTCCCAGAGAGAGTGATCTCACAGTGGAATGGTCTGCCCAGGGAGGTGGTGGAGTCGCCATCCCTGGAGGTGTTTAAGAGAAGACTCAATGAGGAGCTCAGATGGATGGTCTAGATGTTGGGAGGCTTGGATGGATGGAGAGGGGTGCCCGTGGTTCCACGCTTGTGGGCCTGATCCCTGGGTGGGTGTTCAGGTGGGAGTTGGACTAGATGATCCCATGGGTCCCTTCCAACTCAGAATAACCTGTGAACCTGTGACTTCTTATTAGTTTACTTCCACTGAAACAATTATCACGGTAAGAGAGAATTTAAAAATGTTAATTGCAAATCACCAAAGACACAAGTTTCACCACTAAAGCAGATGTCAGAAATAGATACAGCGACAGCAGATATAGCAAGAAGCTTCCTTTTCCTCCTGAAGAGGGATAATTCTTCTTTAAAGAATTGTTGCCCCAAGATTTTATTCAGGGAACTGCAATATCTGAGACTGGTTTGTTCTTCAAAATATTTCAATAAGGCTTTGGAATTGAATAGATTTCTACAGCTGTTATAGATGTTAGGAGCACTGCAGATGAAGGGAACAACTAAATGATAACAAAGGCATACCGAGGATTTGTATTAGTTTGTCTACACAATGTTTTCATTAGCAAATAAAGATTACCAGCTATTAGATGCACCTCAGGTGATTAAGTTGCTGAAATAGTAATGGAAATATAGGGGCTACAGCCCACCCAGAACTTAGACTTGTCAGTAACTGCCTTAAAAACAATAAGCAAGCTGAGGGACTGAAAGCTGCAGGAGCTTAGAAACAAACCAAAAGCTTCGAGCCAGCACACCCAGTGGGCTGGTATCACAGTGCTCAGGCTTTCTGGGGAGAATCAAAGTGTTCTGCAACTTTAGAGACCTATTTTAAAACAGAATAGTATTTTATTGTTCTTAATTCCACAATTAAGAAAGCTCTGTGACAGAAAAATGTGCTACTTCCCAGACTTCAGGACTGCTCAGAGGGAAAGATATGTGCTCATATAATCTAAACCAAAATGAAATCATTATTTTAAATCATTTCCTGGTATAACACTGACAAAATTCCTACCTCACATTGTTCAGTTCTGATATAGTAAAACCAAAACTGAATATTCCTTTCTCCTCACCTCCAAGAAATTATTAACTATGCTCAGCAGGCGTTTTGAAATGGGTTCAGTGTTACTGTCCTTCCATCTGCCTTTGAAAGTCTGGATGATAGGAAACAAGGTATCTGCTTCTGTATATTCGGAGAATTCATAGTGGGAAAATGTTCACTTTGGGGTCCTAAAGAAGTTAAGATCAAATAGTTATGACTCTAGAAAATTTTTCACTGGAGTAAAACCATGTGAGTGGTTTTTTTTCCACTGAAACCATGGGGAAGAAGTATTAGGAGAGAAATTTACTGTTGTGTTAACCAAAGAAGTGGCTTGATTTGACAAAGTAAATCTCATTGTGTGTACACCACTATACACCATGAGGCTCTTAAAATCTATTAATTTTCCCACATAAACAACTGCCCCTAAACAAGGAAAGGAAAAAAGCATTTTAAATAACAAGCAGTTCTCTAAATATTCCTTAAACTTGTGTACTTGCAAACTTACTGAGAGTACTTGCCATCTCATCCAGGTTGTCAAGCAAGACATTGAACAGTATTGGTCCCAGCACTGATCCCTGAGGGATCCAGTACCTACTGGCTGCAAGCTTGGCTTTTTAAGCCCGATTTATTTTCTGTACACTTTATAGTGCCTTTATCCATTCTGTGTCCCACTAATTTTGGGGTTAGAGAAGAGGCTAAGGAAGGCTACGGAAAGTGTCAAAGACTGTTAAAATCAAGGTAAACAACAACCACTGTCTTTCCCTTTCCAAATACTCCATCAGAGAAAACACATTTGCATATAGGAAATGTTTCAGCTACTCCCATTCACCTTGCTGTCCTTCATGTGTTTACACATGAGCCTCCTTCTCGTCATTCTTGATAATGTAGTTCCACTGACTTATGGAACTGACATATGAAACTCAAGTGATTTAAGTGATGCCTGAATCTGCCTTCCTCTGCTGTCGTTACTGACTGACTCCATTGACTGCCCAAAGGCATAGGTACCTGGAAGGCCTATGGACAAGCCTTGCAAGTGAAAACCACAGTATAAAATGTACCTCAGCCTTTTTCATGACTTTGTCACTAGATTGACTGCTGAAGCAAGCAATGGGCCAACATTTAGTCCTCCTCTTGAGGATTATGGTACTTCAAGAAACCTTTTCTGACCTTCACATCCCTGGCTAGTTTCAGCTCCAGCTGAGCAAGAGCCTTCCTGACTCCATTTCTACATACACAGAGAATGCCTCTGTATCCCTTCCAAGTAGTCTGTCCCTGCTTCATTGTGCTTTCCCTTTTGTGTTTGAGCTGAGTCAGGAACTTCACATTCATTCATACTGGTCTTCTGTAAATCTTCTCCTCTGAAGAATGGGAAGGACAGTTCCTGTGCTCAGAGAATGCCGTCCTTGAATATTAGCTAGATGTCCTGGGTTCCTGTGTCCTTCCACGATCCAGAGGATCCTGCCAAGCACCTTCCTGAACAAACATCTCTCCTCAGTTGTGTTATTGATCATCTGTATCAAGAAATTTTCTTCAGTATGTTTCAGAAATCTGGATTGCTTGTGTTCAGCCTTACTGGCCTTCCAGTAGTTCCTGTTGTGGTTAAAGTCAGACAAGAATACCAGTGGCTGGGGCTATGAGGCTTTATCCACCTGCCTTAAGAATGTTTCATCTGCTTTTTTTTTGTTAATGAGACCTAGACAAGACACCTACACCAATATCACCTGTCTTGGTGTGAAATTTGATTGCTGTCCAAATGCTCTCCACTGGTCTGCCACTTCACCCACGGCTCTGTTCACTCAAAACACATCTTTGCATAGAGAATGGCCTTAAGGGGGGGCATATCATACTGGCCATCCTGTTAGCAACTTGTATGTACAGTTATATCCCATCCTTTGCGAGGAACGGGACAGCCCATGGGCCTCGCGAAACGTCAAACTCGCAAAAACGTGCAGGTCATTAATATGCACGCAGGCCATGCTCATTGCTTCACCCTCAGCCAATCAGGAGCACTGGGGAGCCTCTTCGACTCCTCCCCACGGGCTCTCGCAGCATACGGAAGGAAAGAGAAGCATTTCTGCGCCCTGTCTGCCTCGGGGCCCCCCCCCCCTCTGAGAATCCCTAGACTTCTCTTCAGACATGCTGTCGCTTCCGCATCTGCTGCCAGCAGTGAAAACCCCACGCCGCTGAATCAACCTTTGGGTGAAGAACCTTTTCCTAATATCCAACCTAAACCTTCTCTGGCACAGCTTCCTGTTGTTCCTTTGGGTCCTGTCACCGGTTGCCACAGAGAAGATATCAGTGCCTGATCCTTCACTTCCCTTTATGAGGATTTTTAATACTGCAATGAGGTCTCCCTTCAGCTTCCTCTTCTCCAGGCTGAACAAGCCAAGTGACCTCAGCCACTCCTTTTATGACTTCCCCTCAAGACCCTTCATATAATTTTACATATATATATGAAATGTATATTTATAAAATATAATTTTACATACATATATATTTAAAATACATAGATAGTATTATATTCATAAGTTTTTAAAACACCCAGTTTCAATTCACAGCCACTAAAAATAAATAGAAATTTTATTATTAAAAAATTTCCCATTATTTTCAGAAATATTTTTTTTTGTTAGAATATATCCTAGAACGCAGATGTGTGCAATTGTATTTCCAAAGAAGAAAACAGTGCACTTTAATACTGCAGTGTTCAGTGTCTCACTAGTAACTATGTGTCATTATGCACCATAACAGCCAAGCTTTGTTCTTTACTCATTCAGTACATTACGTAGCCATTCAAACTGCTGAGTGCCTGACATCCGGCTTAACAATATCTTGAGGTTTTAGCTGGTATTTACCTCTTATTTGCAATGGCATATTTATTATTAGTTTAGTAAGTGTCTATAGCAAAACTTGTTAAGAAAAGGATGTTTCACATCCTGACTTAGTAACATCTTATACGTATTTTTTACTCAGTTTTACAAGTTTAGCCAAAAATCTCCAGTATTTAGAACATCTGCATTCAGTCAAAGAAAAATGATGGAAGAATGAGCTCTAGAACATCCCAAACATCTCTAAACGTATATTGAAAATATATTAAACAACCCCCCTACATATTCCTAAGACACATAAAACTCAAATTCCAAAGTTTTTTGTTTACCACAAATTCCTTTATGCTAAGGATTTCTATCTGGCATTGTAAGCTAATTCACTTGATGTGTAACTCGATTTATCCAAGCTAGAAACGCAGTACCAATTGCTTACCTGACTCACACGCAAATGTCTTTGATGTCTCATCATGAAAGATAATTGCCACTGCATGTTTCTTTGTCTCTCGAGGCAATCTGGTTATGTTTTTGATATTGTGCAGCTCAGTTACCTTAAAATGAAGAAAAGTACGTTAGGCCACTGTATAAATAGAAAAAATAAAAACATGAACCTTGATTTCTCCATTTTTAATATAAACTGTTCCCTGCTCCCCCTCCCCCTGGTTTTGGCCAGGACAGGCTTAATTTTTTAGAGTAGCTGGGATCAGGACATGGGCTAAGGCTCTAATGTTATTTGATACCACATTGCCAGGGGTGGGAGTAACAGACCCTTGCTTTCCATCAGAAGGGCATTCCTTCTGATATTAAGGAAGAGCCAGTCCCAAACAGTTTCTTTGACTTACAGCTTTTGTTATTAATATTGTTGCTGTTACTGTTAATTTTCTTATCTCATTGATGTTTCCAGTAATTTGTTCTTATCTCAACCCATGATCTTCACCTTTTTTGTACCCAAGTCTCAACTCCATCCCGCCAGAGTAGGAAGAGGGAGGGGAAGAGAGAGAATGACATTGCAGTTTGGAGTCTTGATGAGACAATTAAATTGGGGAATATCATTCCTTAATCATAACACTCACTAAGGTTACTTATATTTATAAGCTTTTTAATTGATAAAAACATATAAACAGGTAGAGTCTAAACTTGCAAAACTTTCTATAAAATGGAATGCATTAAAAAGTAAATAATTAAAAAGTAAATACTCTATTCTCTAATAAGTTCCTAATTAGNCTGGCACAGCTTCCTGTTGTTCCTTTGGGTCCTGTCACCGGTTGCCACAGAGAAGATATCAGTGCCTGATCCTTCACTTCCCTTTATGAGGATTTTTAATACTGCAATGAGGTCTCCCTTCAGCTTCCTCTTCTCCAGGCTGAACAAGCCAAGTGACCTCAGCCACTCCTTTTATGACTTCCCCTCAAGACCCTTCATATAATTTTACATATATATATGAAATGTATATTTATAAAATATAATTTTACATACATATATATTTAAAATACATAGATAGTATTATATTCATAAGTTTTTAAAACACCCAGTTTCAATTCACAGCCACTAAAAATAAATAGAAATTTTATTATTAAAAAATTTCCCATTATTTTCAGAAATATTTTTTTTTGTTAGAATATATCCTAGAACGCAGATGTGTGCAATTGTATTTCCAAAGAAGAAAACAGTGCACTTTAATACTGCAGTGTTCAGTGTCTCACTAGTAACTATGTGTCATTATGCACCATAACAGCCAAGCTTTGTTCTTTACTCATTCAGTACATTACGTAGCCATTCAAACTGCTGAGTGCCTGACATCCGGCTTAACAATATCTTGAGGTTTTAGCTGGTATTTACCTCTTATTTGCAATGGCATATTTATTATTAGTTTAGTAAGTGTCTATAGCAAAACTTGTTAAGAAAAGGATGTTTCACATCCTGACTTAGTAACATCTTATACGTATTTTTTACTCAGTTTTACAAGTTTAGCCAAAAATCTCCAGTATTTAGAACATCTGCATTCAGTCAAAGAAAAATGATGGAAGAATGAGCTCTAGAACATCCCAAACATCTCTAAACGTATATTGAAAATATATTAAACAACCCCCCTACATATTCCTAAGACACATAAAACTCAAATTCCAAAGTTTTTTGTTTACCACAAATTCCTTTATGCTAAGGATTTCTATCTGGCATTGTAAGCTAATTCACTTGATGTGTAACTCGATTTATCCAAGCTAGAAACGCAGTACCAATTGCTTACCTGACTCACACGCAAATGTCTTTGATGTCTCATCATGAAAGATAATTGCCACTGCATGTTTCTTTGTCTCTCGAGGCAATCTGGTTATGTTTTTGATATTGTGCAGCTCAGTTACCGTAAAATGAAGAAAAGTACGTTAGGCCACTGTATAAATAGAAAAAATAAAAACATGAACCTTGATTTCTCCATTTTTAATATAAACTGTTCCCTGCTCCCCCTCCCCCTGGTTTTGGCCAGGACAGGCTTAATTTTTTAGAGTAGCTGGGATCAGGACATGGGCTAAGGCTCTAATGTTATTTGATACCACATTGCCAGGGGTGGGAGTAACAGACCCTTGCTTTCCATCAGAAGGGCATTCCTTCTGATATTAAGGAAGAGCCAGTCCCAAACAGTTTCTTTGACTTACAGCTTTTGTTATTAATATTGTTGCTGTTACTGTTAATTTTCTTATCTCATTGATGTTTCCAGTAATTTGTTCTTATCTCAACCCATGATCTTCACCTTTTTTGTACCCAAGTCTCAACTCCATCCCGCCAGAGTAGGAAGAGGGAGGGGAAGAGAGAGAATGACATTGCAGTTTGGAGTCTTGATGAGACAATTAAATTGGGGAATATCATTCCTTAATCATAACACTCACTAAGGTTACTTATATTTATAAGCTTTTTAATTGATAAAAACATATAAACAGGTAGAGTCTAAACTTGCAAAACTTTCTATAAAATGGAATGCATTAAAAAGTAAATAATTAAAAAGTAAATACTCTATTCTCTAATAAGTTCCTAATTAGAAATATCATTTACAATGACATCGTCAGCCTTATGATTTTCTATAATCTATGTTTCAATTTCTATATTCATACAATTTGGGTAAGGTTCAGAATCTCCACCAAATAGAAATCCTAACGTAGAAAGGGCAGTGTTCTCTCAGTCAAGGTACTATGGGGAGAGGCAGAGCCCTATCGTAAAACTTTTCTTCTTTTTACTGGAACAGACAATAAGGCTCCTTTCTTATCTCCCCTTCCCTCCCCTGCAAGGCATGTGACTAGGGGAGGGCTGAGGGCCAGGGTGGGCTGAGTGACGGCCAATGGGAGGGTGTGATGACATGAAGACACACCCACAAGGCATGTGAAGACATGCCCACAAGGCATGTGAAATGGGAGGGGCCCAAGGCCCTTTAAAAACAGCTGCCAGGCCTCATAGAAGGGCATTTGTGGATCTTCTGGACTGAGGGAGCCTTGTTTTCTCCTCTGATCTGTACTGCCACTGTTTTGCCCAGGACCACATGAACCTTGACTCTTCATCTTAGTACAACCTTCCCCCTGCTGACCACGGGATCTCCCTGCAGCACCTCAGACATTTCAGAAAAGGATCACTGGCTGTCACTCCACCGGTTTGCCAACCCTGAACCCTATTCCCCTGCCCCTGGAATACCGGGGGTGTCCTGGTCTCCCTCAAACTTGTTTTTCCCAGCTGTCTACAGTTGTCTTTGTTCCATTGTTGTTGATATTGTTACTGTTGTTATTCAAACACATACAGATATATATATTTGTTATATTAAATTTTTTCTTTATCCCAGTAAAGTTCTTATTTCTTTCTATATATTATTCAAGTATTTCTAAATTCTATTCACACTCTGTCTTAATTGACACCAGGACATGAGGTAACTCAATTAGTATGCCAAATAGTGTTGCGACATTTGTAAGGATAAATCCTCATCAGTCTTCAAAATGTAACTGTCTTCAAAAGAACTCAAAATTTTATTTTTTAAGTACTTGAAAAGTTGTAAAAAATACTCTTCCAGCAAAATTACAGAATAAAACAATCTATTTCCATCTTCTTTTGATGGAAGTAGACAACTACAATTAATAAAAATGGAAAAAATGTTATTAAAATCAGAGCTTGTTAAGTCCCATACTATTTCAATGTGCCCATTTCTCTAGCCTATCAA
>WEKX01026082.1:0-31313 GCA_013390025.1 Pitta sordida
ACGGTCACAGCAGCCACTCAGAAACGACTCCCTTTGCTTGCTTCTACCGAGAGAGACACGGGGAAGGAGCAGAGAATTGTCTGCAGAGCTCTGGAGTTCCGGGAGGGTGGAGCAATGGGCGTGGCCTGCATGCATATTAACAACCTGCAGTTCTTTGCGAGAATAATGTTTCGCGAGGCCTTTGGCCTGTCCCTTTTCTCGCAATGGAGGAGGTACTTTTATTTGGTCTGTTAGTCACTGTAGATGCGCCATCCCACAGTGACCTTACCTGACAGTATTTTCTTTTTCCTTCCCCTGCTCCTCCTGTATTTTCCTGGCATTCCTCATCCCCCTCAAAGCATGTTGATCAAGTTTTCACAGTACTTTAAACAATATAGGGCTTATGCAACACTATTGAACTTAGATGGAATGTGGAAGATGTAAGTTACAGACTCTTGAGAAACTAATCTATTGCTATTACACTCAATGAAAATAGCTCATGAAAATACGTAGCTTGAAATACTTGAAGATTGACTTTGAAAAGAAATTACTTTAGGAAGGTAAACTGGAAAAGAATAAGCAAAGAAAATTCAGTGATTGACAGAAACTGATTCTCTCCAGAATATGAAACAATGTAAACAAAATCTCAAACCAAGCCATCCTATTCAAGAAATAAAAGGCCTGTGATTTAAGAGGAGGTTCTCGTCAGCTGCAACTATTTTCTCAGAGCAGTCTATAAAACCAGTGATTTTATATGTGAAAATCTAGTATGCAAACACTTTCAATATATATTATCAAAAATATTCATTAATTATGACAAACTAATCAATAATTTATTAAACAAAGAAAATACAGTGACTACAGACAGCACTGAATTATTTTTTTATATAATGTGGATCATCCCACAGATATTTACTGTTAGAAAAACCCACACCTTCAAACAGGATTTGATGTTGCTGCAGAAGTGGTGTAATGTATAAAGGAAAAGTTTTATGTAACAGTAAATGAAGCCCATGTACAATCTATATAATAAATAGGAAGGGTCTCTTAAATAATAATGCACATTTATCAAGTCAAAGAAATAAAAGACTTCTGAATAGCCAACTAATAAAAATTAGAAAAATGGAAATCTGTGTTCTGGATGAACAAAAAATCAATTTAATTATTTTACATAAAGTAATACCTTAATCTTTTCACAGCTGACAAAATTGTTCCAAAGCTCCTTTCAATTAGTTACCATGTAGAGTACAAACACAACTATAATATGCTAAAAATATATACCTTGAACATACATATCTTAGAAAAGTTTGGCAATATGTTAAGTAGCATTAATAAGTTTTGCTGTTGAGTTGTCATTTTACACCTCAAATAAGTACCAAAATTCAAAGAGAACACAATCTTAATCTCATCTGTTTCGAGGAAAATTATCTTCTAGTACCATATCTGACACTGAGGGCACTTACTAGCTTGGAGGAACAACTCCCAGATGACGCAGGGTGTACAAATTCTTTCAGATCAACTCTCAAATGACAGTACTGTGTAGTGCAAGCAGTAGAGTTTGAAAGGATTTCAAGACATGAAACTAGGTATAATATTTTACTTGCCATCACAGATCTATTCTCCATCTATCAGTTAATGGGGACAGTTTCTGCTTCTAAACACCTTGTCCTCTATAACAAAACAGTCAGGAATTAACAGAACACTTCTACATATTTTATAACATGCTATCTGATGCAAGCAGTAGCACAATACTAGATTCAGCTCAACATCGTTGTTGACGATATGGACGAGGGAATTGAGTCCATCATCAGCAAGTTTGGAGATGATACCAAGATGAGGGCAAATGTTGAACTGCCAGAGGGTAGGAGGGCCCTTCAGAGGGACCTTGACAGACTAGAGAAATGGGTAGACTCCAAAAGGATGAGATTTAACAAGTCTATGTGCCAGTTTCTTCACTTCGGACATAACAACCCCATGCATGGCTATTGGCTGGGGGATGAGTGGCTGAAGAGTGGTGAAATGGAGAGGGATTTAGGAGTAATGATTGACAGGAAACTCAATATGAGCCAGCAGTGTGCCCAGGTGGCTAAGAGGGTCAATGGCATCCTGGGCTGTATTAGGAACAGTGTGGTCAGTTGGACTAGGGAAGTTATCCTTCCCCTGTACTCAGCACTGGTCAGACCACATCTTGAGNCCTAATTGGAATAATTGCTCAGCAAATCAAAGTAGCCTAGTGAAATAAATAATTGGGTGTCACAAACTGCTGTGCTAAGCCATTTATTTTTTTCACCCTCAATAAGTAACAAGAAGCGTCTCAACTCAAGTCTTTCTCTCCTACACAAAACAGGCCAATGACAAATTATTTTATATCTCCAGATTACACAGCAACACTTTCTTTCTTTTCAAAACTTTCATAACATAAAATTGTTTTTCAGTGTAGAAACAATGTCTTTAGAGCAGAACACTTTGCTCCAAGAGGTCAATACCTGAGTGAGCATTCAAAAGTTAATCAGTGTACAGTCTTTCTGCTCAGTCAATAAACAGTGTAGGAAGAGTTCAGACTCTATCACAAATTTTTCAAAATAAATAATTACTAATATGAGTTGAATGCAATGAAGACTTAATTATTAGATATAAATATTTTTAAGTACTTGCGCAATTCTTGTGACTTTTGAAAATCAGGCTTGTAGATCTTCACATTGAGAATTGGAAAGTTGAAATCTCAGTGATTTTCCTTTTTTATATATAGGCTTTTGGGTCAGAAAATAAATGTCACAAGAAGTGAGTCATCTCCTCCTAAAATAGTGTGCAAAGAAAAATTAAAGGAAAACTCTTAGCACTTAAAAGTGTCTGTTTCTCTCTTTTAAAGGAGGGAGTTCAAATTCTCCAGATTAGATTTGTATTACTTTTAGAGATAAAACTCAGTTTATGATTAAGAAACTTAGATGAGGACACCTAAAGACGCACAGACTGTGTAAATTATCCTTATAGTCAACAGAGATCTAATCCATAGTCAGCAGAATGAATCAGCTTAAAGTTCACACCTAGGAAAAACTTGAAGCTGCATAAATGCCAGTAATTACTTTCATAGAAATCAAAGTTAACACCAAATTCAGTCCTAGTTGCTGAAGACATTTTCTCCTTGGACTTTGAAACCCCCCAAGGACAAATATTCTAAAACTGTTTCACAGCTTGATTGTCTCCATGGTAATTCTTAATTTATTCATCAGGAACTTCCTTTGACTATGGCTGTTTCCTTTCTCTCCTATTTTTTCCCTCAATAGGGATCCCACCTCTATTACATTGGAAACACCTCTCTATGGGACTAAGGGACTGCTGCCAGGTCCCCTTGAAGCCATGTCCTCTGGAAGGCTGAGGAAGCCCAGTTCCCTCAGACTCTCCTTACAGGGTAAGTAGAGGAGGCAAATACCTCCACAACAAACTCAGTCCAATCTGTTAACATCATCCTTGCATTAAGGGAGCAAAAACTGCATTCAGTATTTCTATGTGGGTAAATAAGCACCAAGTAAAGGGAACAGGGGTGGAAAATTACTTCCTTAGTTTACTGACTACGTTCGTATTTATACAGCCCACTAAACCATTAGCCTTCATCATCACGAGTGCCCAGTGCTGGCTCACACTCTGCCTGCTGTCTGCCAGGACACCAGATTCCTTTTGGCAAATATGCAATCTGACCAGTCATTCCGCAGCATGAACTAGGAAAGGGATTTATTCTTCCACAGATGAGGAATTTAATATTTGTCTGTGAGTTCAAATATCTCCATGGTTCAAATCTCATGGAGGATTATTGGTTTGGAACCAACTCAAGTGTGTGTGTGTGAGGGGGTGGAAGGGCCAGGCCATATCCCGCATGGCATCCCTGGAACCCACATGGCAGGCCTGTAGCCTCACGGAGCAACCACATAGAAGCTGTCAATCAAAAGGGCAGCCTGGGAGCCCACCCAGACCATGACCTCTGGAAATCCTAATCCAGCTACTCCACTCCTCACTCTGGCCCAGAGATAGAGAGTGGGTAGTGAGGCAGAAGTCCCACAGTGACTAGAGCATACAAAACCAACAATACGTGCCTGCATCTTCTTTCTCTTTCTTGGGACCTGCCACATACCTCATGGAGTTCGACTTCCACAGGACTCTTTGGTAGTAGCTATTAGATAATGTGTTTTTCTCTTATTCTCCTCTCTTTTTATTCTCTCTTTTCTTAATTTCCTTTTTCTCTCTCCTCCTTTATTCCTCTTTCTTCTCTTAATCTCTCTTTCTTTACTCTTTTCTTGATATTTTGGGTGACTTAAAGACAATGGATTGTATTTTGCCGAGTTGTGTGGGTTGGTGTGTGATGGGTCAGTGCTTTGTGGAACGCTCTACCTTGGTTATATGTTACCCTTTTAAGTATTTGTTAAGATCCTTTTTTCTTCCATAAATTAAAAGTATCTCTTGAGAAATGTATGCAGCATTCTCAAGGTATTAAAGAACTGGCCCTATGTCGGAATAGTGTCTCCAGCAGGACTAGAGAACTGATTATCCCCTGCACTTGGCACTAGTGAGGCCACACCTGAAATACTATGTCCAGTTCTGGCTCCCTTATTACAAGAAGGGCAGAGAGCTGCTGCAGTGACTCCAGTAAAGGGTTATGAAGCTGGTGAAGCATCTGGAGAGTATGTCCTAGGAGGAGTGGCCGAGGGAGCTATGGCTGTTCAGCCAGGAGAAGAGACAACTCACAGAAGACCTTATCACACACAGAATCACACACAGAATATTATGAGTTGGAAGGGACCCACAAGGATCATGTAGTCCAACTCACCATCTAACACCCGTACATATCACTCTCTGCAACTCCCTGGAAGGAAGTTTTAGCCAGGTGGGGGTCAGACTCCCCTCCCAAGCAATTAGTGACAGAGCAAGAGGACATAACCTTTAAAGTGCATCAGGAGAGGTTTAGGTTTGACATTAGGAAGCATTTCTTCATAGAAAGGGGGATTAGAGACTGTACTACACTCCCCAGGGAGATGGTGGAGTCAATGTCCCTGGAAGTGTTTAAAAAAATGCTGGACATGGCATTTAATGCCATGATCTAGTTGACAGAGTGAATAGACTCAATAATCTTGGAGGTCTTTCCCAAGTTAATTGATTGGATTATTCTGTGTGTGATTGTATGCAAAGTTCCACATCAGTTTACACAAGGAGAAGCTCCCTGCTGTGGCAAATTATATAAATGCTTATGAACCTAAAACAGATGATCCAAGTTGTTTAATTAAAGAATCACATGAAAGCATTAGCAGAGTAAGACTACAGAAATTACATCTATTAAATCAACAAAACATATATTTTGAGGTTAATCTTCTCATTTATTAGCATTGCACTACTATAAGTAGCCAGAAAAATATTATAGAGGCATTCCTACAAGAAAATTAATATATGTTAGATCTTAAATCCTTGTGATACAAAAAAAAAGACAAAGAAACCAAAAAAACCCACAAGTATTTTACCATCAAATTAAGTCATAGATATTACCACTAAATAAGACCTACAGTGAGGTGCTCTTAAGTATGTCCATAAGACATGTTAAAAGTAATACACAGATGTTTTCTTTTGAACAACAACATCAAAAAAGTATAAAATTATGGAAGGTTTTTTTCTTCTTCTGTTTTCTTGGACAGTTAGGGAAGCATTTTTGTTACACTCTTTCCCTTTATGCTCCAATTAACCATATATATCACAGGATATTTCAAATGTGGATTAGCCAGACTGGAATGAAAAATTTACCATACTAAGAAGAAAACAGATTTTGCATTAGCAGGCACAATTTCCACCCACACAACATACATTCACTTAAATGCATCCATATGAATAGCTCTTTCAGACGAAAATCGTTGATTAAGAGTGTAAATTTCAAATAAGCTCAATACAGTACTAACCATTATTCCCCAGGAGAACTTCCACTAACATCAGTGGGCGTTAAGATTAAGCTAATACTGGTTTTGAAAATGTAATACTTAATTGATCAACTTAAAAACATTGCAATTTGTCTCAAGTTCTTGCTACATTTGAAATATAGTGAATAAAACAAGATGAATGACTCATAACAAACAATTTCCTCTAAAAAGTTATGCTGGTTTAGCCTGAGATAGAGCTCATTTTCTTCATAATATTTAATACCTATTACATTGTCTTCATCTCAACCCACGAGTTTTCTTATGTCTCCCCTTCCAATTCTCTGCTCATCCTACCTTGGGGGGCAGTTATGAAAATGGTTAACTTTTTTCTGAAGTCACATTTACATGAGTTTCTAAATCTTGACTTCAGTGTAGTGTCCATATTCTGTCTGAACAAATGAAACAAGAGGACTTAAAGTTACAGTTAACTATTTGCTCAGGGTTTCTACCAGAACTAAAGCTGTCCTCTTCTCTTTATCCCTACACGTTACAGAAAGCATTCGTGGTACTGGGAACATGGAACTACGTTAGTTTAACAACAGTATTCCAAGTTACCATGTCAGGTCAGTTAGAGAAGTTTGGCATAGTCTTGCCTAGCTTTTGAAAGAATTTGATGAATAACTAAGTTCTTGAGAAAGACTTGTTTGAAATAAGAGTTTAAAAGCAAGATCTAGAGTAAGAAATCATCCTATAATTCGTCAGAGACACTCAGGATTCCAAATTTTGTTGATTCTATTTCTAATACAAAATCATATTGCAGCTAAGTGTCATGTATCTGGTATTATCCAAAGTAATGTTTTTATTGCAACATGTATGGATAGACAAATAGAAATATTTTTGGACCAACTTAAAAACAAGTCACCAGATTTTATTCCTTCCTTTCCAAATTTTTCAGAAAGGAAACAAGTATTTCTACATTATTCTAATAAATTCTAATAAATTGGAAGAGATTTAAGAATTAATTAAAATTAATTATTTTAAATCTCGAATCTAGATCGTGCATCTTGTTTTACAGAAAGACAGCATTTGAACTGAAAGGACGTCCAACTCAGAATAACTTATGAACCTGTGACTTCTAGTAGAAAAACATACTTAAACTCAATCTTAACTCAAACATAGCTTGAGAATGTTATCCTATTACATAATTTTAAATTATTCTATAGATTCGATGTTTTGCTTCTTTGGAAATCTTTTATTTTGGAGGCTGGAAAGAATTTATGAGCCTTTCTGAAGCAAACTGGCTGTCCTTCCCATTTCTGTTTTGAGATGAAAAATTGGTTTTGGAAGCAGAAGCTTATGAGAAAACAGACCTCATTTCTCCAAAACGTGTGAAATTTCACTTTTAAGAAATAAGATGCAGCAAATCTAATGTAATCTGTATGTGTACCTCCCCGGTGGCAACAGAGGAAAATCTGTACAATTGTTGTCTGTAACTTTCTTAGGTGACTGTGGACACTCAGAGAGAGGCAGTTGATTTGGGTTCTGTGTTCTCGTAAGTGAAGGGTCTTTTAAGCTGACTGGTAATTAAAAGATTTGTGCTTCCCTGGGTATTTACCTTCTGTCTGTTTGAGGTTTTCTGTCTTGTAGTTTTGTTTGGTTTATTTCTTTTTTTCCCATCAATAGTTTCTTCGAGTTTTAAAATATTATTCTGCGTATTTATATTTAAAAAGGTCAAGGTGCATTTTTGGGAAAAATTAATTAGGCAGTGAGTGATTGCATGTTTTGTGTAGGATTCTGTGGGTCTCTTCAATACTGTCAAGTCAGTTCTGCTGTAGGAGCAACTAGTAAAGGGGAATATATTTCAGGGCTGCACACATGATCAGGCTTCACAGAATCACAGAATATTCACAGAATATTCTGAGTTGGAAGGGACCCACAAGGATCATCGAGTCCAACTCTTAACACTGTCTCCCTGGCGGGAAACGAACCCGGGTCTCCCACAAGCCAGGTGGGGACGCTTACCACTGTACTAAAGTGGATTTTCACCTTGGCCTTTCTAGCATTGTTCTGCTGTGGTGATTTTCTTTTAGTTTTAGAAGGACATTTTTTTATCCCCTCTTAAACCTTTCACAGTTGTCCAGATGCTACCAACATATCATCTTTTTCTGACTTTAGTCATGATGAAATCTGAATGCAAAAGTAGCTTATTTAGTAAAATAAGCCTTTAAATGAAAGGAGAAATAAAGCCCACCCCTGAATGCACAAAGTCAGGTATGACTGGAGTTCAAACTCTTCCCAAATTGAATTATTGCGTTTCTGGGAGCCTCTACCAGAGTCCTAGAACTGCAAGTCTTAGAATACCTTGCTTTGCTCATTGCATGCTTGTCACTAGTGTGTTTTCTTCATGTTTGAGAATGAAACAAAAGTTTAAATATAATTCTCTGTTACATGTTTTCAAAATTGTCGTAATCACCTTTTAAAGTACAGAGCAGAGATGCTTTTTGCAGTGCTTAGATCATATTCAGCACTTCAAAGTCGTTTCATGGACTTAGTTGCCTTTTCTTTTGGCTATGTTTTTAGACTCAAATAATAGCCAACAAAAAGACTAAATCTATTCCTTTAAAGATAAGCTCTATATTATAATAAATTTAACTTTCTGTTTGCATCGTATGTGCTGTGGTCTGCAAGAGACGTCAGGGAGGATAAGCAGAAAGAAAAGAGAAAATAGACTCCTTGTAAGCTTAGTGATTTCAAGCTGTTGTTCATGAAACTCATGATCAATTCAGAATGTATTCACTTATACCGAAGTAGTTTCAGGATTACTTTGTTCTTGAAATACTGATCTGAACTGCAAATACCAAATAACTTTACTGGTTGAGGTTTTTTAGTTTATTTGGGGGTTTTGTTTGCCTCCTATTGTATTTTTTTTTTCCTAATGATTGATTGGTTTGGGGTTTTCTTGGTAGCAGTAAAAGTGATTCTACTTCTAACCCACTGAGGAACCTCTGAACCATGCTTGTTGTAAACTGTTCAAACAGAAAAGCGTAAGTGGTGAAGGTATTAAAAAAAAATCCAAACCAAACACAATCCAAAACCAATAAACAAACTGTAAAATCTACAGAGCGATTTACTAAATTCCAGCGAATAAATACAGGATACAACTTCACTACTGCCTTTGCTAAAAAATAATAGGATGTGAGAGAGCATGTTGGGAGAAGTATTGCTGCAAACTTCCTTTGTGGGTTTACTGTTTATTTATTTCTAATTTATTTTATTCTGCTACCCATTTGCTACTGGATTCAGGCAGAAAGAGTGCACATATGTGTTTGATCTATCTATCTGCATTTTTTATGTCTGTAGATACAGCACTGCAGTTCTGTATCAAAATAATGCTGGATTAACAGATTTAGAAAATTGATAGTTCTTTTATGGGCAACATGTAAGAACATTTACTGTTACAGTCTTGTTGAAATAATTAATCATTGTAACTTGTACGTATCAGATGTGACATAAAATTTAAGATTTCACAACCATTAGTGATTAGCAACTAACAAAATTTTGTAAGATTAAGGTATCTGATAAAACCACAGTCCACTGGAATAATTGGTGTGATTGTACTCAATCAGCTTAAAATGTTCTCAGAGGTTTTGTTGGAACTCCCTATTCCTATAATTTAACGTGGTATAAATCACAAATTGTAAAGTTAGTACAGTTAGAACTTGAAAAATAAATTGAGTACAGGGAGTTGTCATATTACTTCATCTTCAAAATACAGGGGGGTTTTCAGTATTTTTTAGAGTGCTGACTTCTCTTTGATTATAAATGACTGTTCTCAGTTATTGCTTATGTCAGTAACATATCTAAGTGGTTTTCTAAGATCAAAGTTGACATTATGTAAATATTCAAGAACAGAAATAGTAACACTCTTCACTCCATGGACCACTGAAAGGAGTGGACCAGTCCATATTTATATATTCATTTGTAAAGCGATGTGATATACTCCAGTGCTAGCCATGAGAATGGTGGCACAAAATCAGTGTTTCATTTTGTGTTTTCTTTTGATATTTTTGTACTAAATTTGAATTCAGTGGAATCACAATGCCAAAAACATAGACCTAAGAGAAAGGTAAAACTGATGCTCCACATAAGTTCATGAAACTCTGTACTAGCCTGGTTTTTAAGTATCAACAAAACTGGTAACAAGGTTAAATTGATCGTGGCATAAAGTTGGTAACACTTAGAAACCTGTTAGGTTCAAGACTTTGGGTAGAAATCCTAGGAATGGTCTTGGGCCTGAATCTGTGATGACTCAAGAAAAGTGTTAAAATTAGAGAGTCTTGATGCTTAATAAAGCATTAATAAGTCCAGTGTTAAGTTTACCTGGTGTGTTCTTGTGTAAAGTACATGAATTTTTATAGTATTTTTAAAACACCTCCTGGCTTTTAAAATAGGAAGAAAATGCAACGTCATTAACAGAACAGATAATAAAGGCAAAATCATTAAAGCACCTTCGATACTGTGTGAAGTGACAGAAGATATGCTAACAAAGCAATGGTACCCTAAATTACAGCTCATACTGTATCAAAACTTAAGGAGCTTCTTAATCAAAGTCTAGACAATTTCTGGAAGACAGCTTAACTGAGATTTGCTCTTACATTACTTTGGCACACACAGTAATGGGAATCTGTATGGACCTGTCAGGGTGGGCACGTTGTATTAAATGGCTGCAGCCCATTCCGTCCTCATTAAGTTTTGATAAATGTTGTGCATACTTGGGAGTTTTTTTGTGAGAAGCTGCTCTAATATTCAAGCCCTCATCCCTCTGACACCACGGCTATAGCCAAACTAAGCATAACTCACTTAAATTTTCATGTGATCGATGCTATGAAGTACAAGTTTTAACAAAGTCTTGCCTGCTTATAGTACAGAACTTTAGGTTAAAGAGAAAAAATATCTGCAGCAAGTTGTCTACTCCATAGACTGACTGAGAAGACAAAATGAGTGTAAACAAAAAAATATAAATAATGGGAGACAATAAGATCTCCCCTTGTGGTTGCATACCTTATGTATCAGCTGTGTGGCTTGAGCTCAGGTTCTTCACCTGCAGCCTTTACTCTTTGGTGAACAAGAGTCAGGCAGTATGTGCACTGGCATAACATAGTTTCTATCTCATCGACATTTTCCAGTATACTTTTCTCAACTAGCATTGAATGCTGCCAGAAGTATTTATGTGAATTTAGAAAGAGAAGTCCTGTTTTCAAGTAAGTTAGCAAAAGAGGGAGGTTTCCTCATAGATTAACTCAAAAGAAGAATGGACTCTGATCAAGACAGAAAGGAAAAAAAACATGTGGCTGATACAAAAAATATCAGTAAAAGAATATATTTGTCCCTGAACACAGGGAGGAAAAAAAACCAACCTACATATAACAGCACTATTTACTAACTACTGCCATAACACTCGAATGCTTAATTTTAAGAAGTATGTATGAGCATACTGAATGCATTGTTTATGCCTTGGATTTTTGTCCTGCTAGAAGTTTTAATCTATTTTTCCCTTTCGCTGCTGTAATATGAACATCTGAAGTACTGCAAGCTATGTTTAATACTTGGATAATTCAGTTTGTATTAGCCATCGATAAAATGTTCCTTAAAGAAAAAATTTCTTGGAACAGAAGCCGGTTACCACTTTAGACTACTTTCTCGACAAGGAGGTACTTCCTAGAATAAGACATAATTAATGGTTGCTTTTAGCTTAGAATCCCATGGACCTATCATAATTTTTGACATGCTGTATGTAACTTCGCTAAAAAGGAAAATTACTGAACCCGCCCTTTTTAAAGAGTCAAGACAGTTGGAAGGCCCTTGTTCAACAATGATTTTTCTTCATTCTTCCTTCTTTTTGATTGGAAAAAAGCAAACAAACCAGAATATTGAATATGTTATTAATAATATCAACTGTGCTGCTTTTGTCTAAGGATGAGCTGTGGAGGTTACATCACAGAAGCCTAACAGATGGCTGGTATTAAATTTAAAAAGACTTGACTCCCAATCACTCTGGGCTGTACTCACAGCATTCAATTAGAGCAGCTTCAAAGAAAATAATTGGTGATGTTGCTGGTACTGGTGAGGAAGCATAGCGAGGTCAACATATATTGATTGTCAGAACTTTTCATTGTGTTGATTAACTGCTTCTGTGTGTAGTTTTTGTTGGGGGGGGGTGTGTTATTTGTTTTTTCCTGAAAAATCAAGCAAATAGCTGCATATTAAATTAATGTAATTTATGGAACATTGCTAAAAATGATGAAGTTATTTACTACAGTTGAGTTAGACTGACACATGGCTTACCTGAAACATCTTCTCTTACACTAACAAGAAGTAATGCTTTGCTATTTCCACGTCCTCCCTACACAGACTTCAAAATACATGTATATAATCAAAGCATATCTACTGGAAATTAACCAATCAAAGTAGTCCCATCTTACTACTTTCGGTTTAAAAGCTTCACTTCAACTTCTCTCCTTAGATTTTGGTTTTGAGAAGGTTCCATTGTAAAATTTCCATTCTGTGGTTTTGTTTCTTCAGACAGTAATTGTGAATTAATGGGCAAGTAGCCAATCAGTAGCTAAATCTGGGATTGGGTCACTTCACTCTGTCATCAGCTTCTTTTTATCTATAAAAGTGTCATTAATTTGAATTTTACAGGGATTTTTGACTGTTTAATTAAAAAACACCGAAGCAGAATAAGAACCTTTCTTTTATGTATTACATGGGCATATTCAATCAACTCACAAGAAACTGTAAAAAAAAAAGGAGACATGTAGTGGCTTTTCTTTTTTTTTTTTTTAACTGAATTGTAAAATACATACCTGAACCTTCTGAATATAGAGTGTAAAAAATTAGTGGACATTGTTCCTAAATTATTAAACACTTCTCCCCAAGTCACACAGTCATTCCCTGCAGCCTTTCTATTCTGTTTTGGTTTTCTTAATGTTCATATATAAACTCTGCATTTCCCATACCACTTTTCCTTTTTCACTTATTTGTCCCTGATAACTCCAATTGATTTCATCTTTGTGACTTCATATCCAAGAAAAATTTTGTGTTTATAATCAGTGCCCAATTGAATATTTTTCTGTATGGACAGGTTTCTGTATACCTAGAAGTTGTATATAAATTGAACTATAACAATTTTTAAATTAATTTTGTATAGAATTCTATAAAGATTTGTTGTTTATAAATCTACTGTAGTCGATTTTTAGTACCTTTAGGGTTGAACCATATTTAAAATGTACTGTCCATCCATAATGAAGAAATTACTTTAATCTTAATATCCATATTGCTTCTCCTGGTTACTTCTACTGTCAAATGTATTGAAAAGACAAGCAGGGAGGTAAAGATGCTTGCTGTAAGCAATTGCATGGGTCATTAGTTAAAATGAGTGTTTAAACGGATAAATGATGTCCCTTCATATTATAAACACAGAACTAAATTAGTAAAAATGCATAACTCAGCGCAGTAATTTTATGCTTACTAGTTGGGTGTTTCAGCCTCTAGCTGAAGCATGAAACTGAAAATCTGTTAAACTACAGTATCAATATAAATGCCTTGTCATAACATCTCATACATTTTACTATGATACCTGTCTGCTACTCACATTTAAAATTCAGAATGAATAACATATTAGTCATTATATTAGATAACTTAGGAAATAACAACAAAACAGATG
Source organism: Pitta sordida (assembly GCA_013390025.1). Taxonomy (NCBI): domain Eukaryota; kingdom Metazoa; phylum Chordata; class Aves; order Passeriformes; family Pittidae; genus Pitta; species Pitta sordida. Next base: position 13,597 of record WEKX01026082.1, read on the forward strand.
GAAATATATGCCTGCCATGTGTCGCTTCTTTTGCAAAGATTAAAGTAGAAAGATGTTACAGAGTTATAGAAATATACAAGTAATGTGAAATTAATAAAGGAATGAAGTTAGATACTTTGAGCCACTTTTTTTTGCAAAAAGACCTCAACTTTTGATCAACCCCCCTATCTCTTCCCTTATCGTCCTTCAGATCCTCGTGCATTATGCATATACAACCCAAGTCAGGCATTTGTGTTTATACAAACCTCATGAATGTTTACTGCAATGGAAACAAGCTACTCTTATACATGTTGGCAATTCTGTTTGTGAAGCCATTATATGCTTAACTAAAAAATGTGCCTCTCCAGAATGAATATACTATCCATTAGTGTAATGTTCCAATTGTTGCTGTAAATTACGTGTCTAGACCCCTTTATTTCTTGTGGTTTACTATCTTGAATCAGGTTGTAGTACATTCATATACTTGCTGCAGGATTATTTTTTTTTTATTTGGTTGGTTGGTTTGTTGTTGTTGGAAAGTGTCTTTATAATGCCAGGAGGTGCAAAAAATTAGCGTATAATTAGGTAGGTTTTCTGCTATACCTCTTTGTGAATTTAAACTTTATGTGACATTAACAACTCTATCTGTACAGCCTTCCAATGAAAGTATTCTGATTTGCTGTGAAGACCCAATGAAAATATATCACATAGTGGTACAGTTTCTTTTCCTGAAGTTAAAAATTGAGAACAAACTATGGACAGCTTTGGAGGCCTTTATAGTTTATACAAAGGAATCCCTTGTGCAACTGCTGAGACACAGTTTGCATTCTGACACGTAAGTGGACTTTTCCTTTATTCCCTTCTACGGCTGAACAGGCCAGAAATCAATGATGCTTTCCTCCCTTCTTTCAGTAGAAGCTTGCAATGCAACATCAAACTGCTGGAGAATAGCAGAATGCCTCTCTTCTAGGAAAAGATTGCCCTTGAAATAATGCAAAGATCCTGACTAACTTTCAGGCAGTGTTCCACTTCGAGGGGTGTCATATCTTGTCTACCCTTCTATACAACTTATTCAGAACAAGTAGATTTTAGTCTGTTGGATGAGTTGTAGACATTGAGCTTCAGGGTCAAATGATACAGATACTGTGACCACAGCTTTCAAAACAGGAAAGCACTTTGCTACAACGTGGTGGCCTGAGTGAGATTCCAAAATATCTCTACTCTGGACTGAGCACAACTTTTTACATTACTTTTGTATGCACCCTGAAGAAGAAAAATGTAGCATTTAGTTGCAAATTGCATTAAAAAAGCTGTCAGATGAGCATTCAAAAGGTATAAGCAAAATGAGGGAGATGATCTGAAGGAAAATAAGCCCACCAAATAATCAGCACAGCAGTCAAAAAAGCAATGAGAAATTTCCTTTTATACAAATAACAATCTTTGCATACATACTACGCATTTCAGGAGAGACTTGCTAGAAATTGTTAACCTACAAAAAGGTGCGAAAGCTTGTAAGGTATCATGAGAGAACATTGTTTTACTGGAGGGAAAAAAACAATTGCTACACTTACAGGTGAGAAGAGGGAGAAAAAGGTAAAGAAAGACTCTTCTATATCTTTCTGCTAAGGGCTTGCATTCCACTCTAGGCAACACAATTCCAGAAATATGTAGACAAGAGAGGAAAATGACTTAACTTTTAGTAGTATGACAGTTAAATTTGGTTTACATTGATTCTTGAACTGTGTCGCTAAACAGCTGTTGTTGCTCCAAAAGGAGCTGTACATTTATGGAGCTGCACAAGGATAGGCTCATATAGAAACAGAATATTTGAAGCTCATGAGCCATGCCTAGTTACATACTAGAATTTTCTTATATAATTCATTATTTTATTTGTGCCATTAAAATGAACTTTAATTACTGTAGTGATTCATAATTTCATAAAACTGTATATTCAAAAAAGAACAGAAGTAGTCTCAATTTCTTATGAAATGGCATATATTTTCTACAGCTTCAAGACCTTGATAATGCTTTTCCCCATGTCACACTGCCTGGGTTTAACAACCCTTTTCAAGGAAAAAATTCCTCTTGGTGACATGGAGAAGACTGAGCTACTCAATGACTGTTGTCTCCACTTTTACTGGCAAGTGCCCTTTCCTTATCTTTCAAGACCCCAAACCTTAATGCAATTCTTCGACTTCTGCAAGACCTGTGATACCATCCCCAAAAACTTCCTTGCTTCTAAATTGGAAAGATAAGGATTTGATGGATGGGCTATTTCGGCTGGGGGAGGAGTGGCTTGAGATTAGTGAAGTGGAGAGGAACTTAGGTGTAATGATCGACAGGAAGCTCAATATGAGCCAGCAGTGTGCCCAGGTGGCTAAGAAGGCCAATGGCATCCTGGCCTGTATCAGAAACAGTATGGCCAGTGAAACTAGGGAGGTTGTTCTTCCCCTGTATTTGGCGCTGGTCAGACCACATCTTGAGTACTGTGTGCAGTTCTGGTCTCCCTAGTTTAAGAAGGATTTTGAGNATGGAGAAGGACTTGGTTGGATAGTCACATCCAAAGACTTGCAGTCAACAGCTCAACGTCCAAATACAGATGAATAAGAGGTGTCCCTCAGAAGTCTGTATCAGGACTGATCCTGCTCAATCCTTTTATTAAGGACACATAATATGATCTAATGTATCCTCAGCACTGGGTCTTTTCAATACCTGACCATTAAGGTTTCTTCCAACCCAAATTATTCTAAGATTAAAATGCTCAACTTGTAAACAGCTAAGATAATCTTTCAGATTTCATTGTAAAGTCAAAACAGCCAGACAGACACCTCTGCTGTGAGATTATTTTCCTCATGCTATGTGGTAGTTTGGCCCTGGCTGGATGCCAGAGATTCACCCAGAGCCACTCTCTCACTTCACCACCCTCCTGCCGCCCCCTACAAACAGGAAAGAGAGGAAAAGAAAAAAACAGAAGGGTTTTGCTACAGCAGGAATGAGGACTGCTAGAAATGGAAACTTTGATTAAACCAGGCAATTCTGGAAACTAAAGATGTATCAGAACTAACAGTTTTATGTATGCTATGTTTGTGATTGTTAAACCCTGTAATCTGATACTGCCATCCTCAGTAACGACCATAAGCAAGGCCTCGGGACCAAGGCTTGCTATAGTCAGGCTCCTGTATGAAGTTCTCCAAACTTGCCTGCAGCTCTGCTCTACTTGATTTAGCTGTGATGGCAATTTCTCCAATTGACTGGTTATCTAAGGCTAATTTGGTTTCTTTTTTTATAATTCCTCTTTTCCTGACAGTACAAGCTTAAGTTTGTATGGATAGCTGTAGCAGATAGTTACTCTATTCAGAATGAAATATTTTACAACTCATACAATGGCATTGTTAAGAGAAACACGGGCCTGGTTTGAGGTTTTGAGAAGTGGACATAGAGGATGTGGTCCAGCTAAATGCATGCACAGGGACAACAAGTAATGAGCCAAAGGCTTTGCCCTAGAGAGTTCACAGCTATGAACAACTCACCCTTAGCCAGCTGGAGAAAGGCAGACCCAGACAAAATTTGTTTTAGGAGTAACAACGAACATAATAGCTAACAAGCATGGGACACCATATTAAGTAAATATGAATAAGATATAGTACTGCAGATCTTAGAAGAAAGAGCAAATACAGTGAGCCCCCGCGTATTCACGATCCGCTATTTGCGAGTTTCAGTATTTGTGGGTAATTTTTCTGCGTGATGTGCAACTTTGGTGCATGCGCAGAACCTACCGCAACCTCAGTCTGATCGGCCCCCTGCTCCACCCCTCGCGGTGCTGGCTCCACCCCCTCTGCGTCCCCACTCACACAGCCAGCCCCATCCCTGCTTCCCCCCATCCTGCTCACATGCCGCGGCTTGTGGCACACCCCCGTCCTGCTCACTTGCCACGGCTTGCAACACATCCCCGTCCCATTCGCTTGCTAGCCACGGCTCACCTCCACCCCAATCCCGTCCCTGTCCCACTCACTTGCCGCGGCTCGCAGCGCCAGCACTTGCCTCCCCCACACTGCACCGGTCCTGTCCTCGGCACTCACCCGCCTCGGTGGAGCGCAGCCAGACATCTGAAACAAGCCCTGCTCCCAGGACTCACCCTCTTCCCGACCTTATTATGGGAGGGGGTGTGGCTACAGGCATGGCGTACTTGACTACGCAGTGGGTTCGCTATCTTTGCGGATTTCACAACTCGCAGGAGGCAGACCAGACCCAACAGCCCACGAGTAACAGGGGTTCACTGTATTTAAAATTGTCTTAAGTAAGAATAACCTCAAGTGCATCCTAAAGTGAGGAAGAAGAAAACATCAACTCTTACACTAAGATGAGCAGAGGAAGGATATGCATAATACTAGGGAAAAGAGTGGGAACCAAGAAATGTGTGTGCGACTATCTAAACTGCACTCACTTTTTCCTTTTATATAAAGAATTCATCTGGTAGAATAATGATTAGATACTCAAGACTGATTAACACTTCCAAGTTCACAGATACACTCACAGAGGACATATTCTCTCTTTCTCCAAAAAGATGATTTTCTGCAACAAAAACTGCTGTGTGACTCCAGGTTTACAAGTTTTGTGACTTCAGGTTTAAAATCCACTGACAACACACAGATGTTCTTTGCCTTGTTAAGTAAGTATAACAAAGGTACAGATCTAAGAAAGTCAAGGAGATTGTGTGACTTTCCATGCTTCCTATGGCCTTTTTCAGGTCAATCCAGGAAGACAGCAAGACAGCTTCAAAGAACCTTAAGGCAAGATTTCATGAAAGTGTATCATGCATGAATAATTCAGTAAATGTTTAAGGAAGTCTTTCAGTATATCCAATATGAAAGATTTCAAAGCGTTAAAGGATACAAATAAAAATACAGAGTTAAGAAGTACACAAAATGGTTTTGCAGACTCCTTTTTAGCAACATATTTAATGAAGTTAATGAGATTATTTTGGTGAAAAAACAGTATTCAGATAGGCAATACACAAAGTGATCCAATAACATTATACAAACCCATGGAACTCTAACATACACAAGGCAAATATTATCTGATAGATTTGAACAAATCTCAAAAGTTTCAGATAAAATTATGTGTCTACATTATATGTACTAGAATCAACTTACTCCCTTTCTTCACAATTAACAGATGAATGACACAACAAGCTACTTTATTTATTACTAAGCAAGATCAATGACAGTCAAAATTCAGACACCCTTGTTTTGATGAGTATATTTTGTTGAAAGCTTCTATATATTTGCCTTATTATCCCAATTGCAGAAGATAAACATGAAAAGTTATGCAAATCAAATTTGTGGTATATGGGAAGGATATGAATAAGAAAGTAATTCAAAGTGCAATTATTAATGGTTTTGTTATACGAGAGAAGATGAAAAGCAAGGTATGTGACTGTATTATATGCTAACCATCCATCTAAGACAGCAAAATTATACAACCTTTTAATTAATCAGGATAACAGCTGCTACCTACAGTAACATAGCAAATCCAACTTTTTATTTTCTGTACCAGTAACCTACAGGTTTTATTTGAGAAATAGTAATCCAGCCCTACATCAGACCACACCTTTTTCCAGCTTAAAGGAATAAAATTCTACAAATACTAAGTCCAGATGAAGCAGATTTTTCCATTTTATTTTATTTTTGCAACAAAAGACAAAAAAGTCCCAAGTCATCTTTGCCATTGCAAGCATATTTGTAATAAATACAAAGTAGATATCAACAATAACTCTTAGTAAACTAAAGAGACATTTTATAAAGGCAGAAATACAGTTTTCATAATGAAAAGTGATACTAACTTAAGGACAATATATAACAAAAGAAAAATATAAGCAAAATAAAGACTATTACAAACCAGAACTGGTGTAGCTGAAAATGAACTTCTAATATCTGAGAGTTGAAAAGCCCGGTGCAACTTTCCCTACTTTGTAAAGGCAAAAGAAAAAATTACTTGTTTTACAAATACAGTCATACCTCAAAATTCACAGATTACAGGGCTCCTGAAGGTCCTGAAAATTGCCCAATCCATGAATAATACTCACGGGGGAAAAAATGCAAATATGCAGATCCAGAATTGCAAATGAGGTATGACCATAAGACCAGAAATGAAGTAATATTAACATCTAGGTAAGTGTCAGCTGCATTTCATCTGGGACTATCCTGAAGGTAAGTTCACACTACTGAATACACCTAATAACTAGGGAAGGAAGTAGGACATAACACTTCAACCAAATAGAGGACTGGAGATAAATGCATCAGAAGTGTTGTCTGAGTTGTTTGGCAACATGCACACGCCATTGGCAATACAGTGTTCCCTGTGTTTTGCAGGTCTTGGGGTCTGGGTCCCCTCCACAAAGCATGTGATCCAATCCATGAAGATAACAAGCTCATGAATATGCAATTAAGCCCTCTCCATCACACTCTCCCCCCCTCAGTTCCTGAGTGCAGGAAGCTGGCGGCACTCAGGGGCTGTTCAGGCCTGGCAGCTCCTGTGCCAGCATAGGGTGAGCAGGCCGTAACAGCTGTTCTGCGGCAGTATACTGGCCCTGGCCATCATGTTTGCTGCCTTGTTCACCTGGGTACTGGTCAACATGGCCACACTATGCTTTTCCCTTGATAAGGTGGCCAGAGCATGAGCATGGGCTGGGGCAATTGTGGCCCCAAGGCACCACCCCAGGAGCCGCCTAGCCCTCAAATGCATTCCTGCCCCAGGCACACATTGTCTTCCATCCTCTGAGCACAAGAACTGAGTATCAGAGCTGGCCTGAGTGAAGCCGGCACAGCTACTCCACACTTTGTGAGGAAGCACTTTCCCTGTGGCTCCCGCAGCACCATTTTTGGCATCAGTGGTTGTTTACAATAAATTTAGAGTGGGGCTAGCAAAGGACATAGATTGCTTAGCTAAAATTGTATCTGCTGCGAATCTGTAAGGCCATGAACAAACAAAGCTATTCCTCCAAAACCCAACTGGCTGTAAAATGGAACAAAAAAGAAAGTCAACACTGTTCAGTTACATTGCATAGTTTGTTTCAGAAAAGCACTTGGAGAAGAGATGTGTTCCATAAATTCCTTATGTGGAAGAATTTAAAAAAAAATCCAACACAATTTCAGAATTATGGAAGTTTTGACCTTTGTTTGTCTAACTTTTGTGGCACCATAATAATACATTTTACTTCCAAAACTCAAAGTCTAGGTAGAAAAACTGGAGCATTTTGGGGAGAAGAAATCAAGTTAGTCTTTTTCTATTCCATAGTGGGGCAGTTTGCTTGGCTCTGGTTATTTGGGGGGGATTTTTTTTTTAAGCTATCTACAACACTTTTTATATCATGCTGTACCACTGTACTGGTCTCAGCTGTGATAGAATTAAATTTCTTCATAGTACCTAGTATGGGGATACATTTTGGATTTGTGATAAAAACTGCTGCTAAAATGGAGATGTTTCAGGAATTGCTGAGCAGAGCTTACGTAGTGTCAAAGCTTTTTCTGTCCTGTCAATGAGTAGGCTGGGAGGCAAAACAACTGTGCCAGCTGACTCCAACTGACCATAGTAGTATTCTATATGATATGATATCATGATCAACAATCAAATGGATACAGGTGGAGTTTGGCTAGGGCTGCCTTTGCTCAGAGATGTTTAGAATTATGGCATTTGTCTTCCCCAGCAACAATTACATGTCATGTAGCACTGCTGTCTCAGAAATGGCTGAACATCTGCCTGTAAATGGGAAGCAGCGATTGAAATCCTTAGTTTGCTTTGCTCATGTGCGCAGCTTTAGCTTTAACTGTTAAACTGTCTTTACCTCAACCCACAAGTCTTCTTGCTTTTACTTTTCTGTTTCTCTCCCCCATTCTATTTTGGGGGCCAGTGACCAACTGGCTTTGTGCTGCTTAGCTCCCTAGTAGGGTTAAACCACAATAATATTAATACTGATTCAGATCACTCAATGACTGCACTAAGAATTTTGACACTTCAAAAATCTCTTGATGTGCTTTCCACAAGTTAATATAAGTCATATAAACAGACAGCAATGAAGGTAGATAAGAAAGAACATGAAAGGGGATATTAATATCATCACAGTTGGGAATATGATCCGTTAGGACATAGATCAAATTCTCTGCTGCTTCAATACTCAACAGCAGAGAAATAAAAGCACTGTATTATTTAGGCTACAAAAAAAGAGAAACAATCCTATTACAACACTAATTTCCCCCTTCCATTATCCATTCTAGAACATGCCCTTCTGTTTTAGAACTGGCTCTTCATTGTAGCACAGAGGATCAACTCATTAATATTTCCCTCTAGGAAGTTCACTTTTATAAAAAACATTTCCCCAGGGGGTTTGTGATCTCAAAGAGTACCAGAAGTAAGAATTTTGTGCAGAGAAGTTGCAAATCCACTAAATGACTACAAGGTATTAACCCTAGACAGTGTGTTTGTTACTGATTCATGCACCAAGGACAAAGACCACAGTAGTTCTTACACAAATCAGTAAGTCACTAGCAGGCACAAAATAATCCTTCCAGAATCAAAGGCAGTCCAAAAGACAGCTCCAAGAACTTCTCGTAAGACGTGTAATTCCCTTTCTAAGGGGTACTACTCACATGACGGCTCTCTTTCCATTAAGGACTCAGCAGATAAGATTCAGCCAGGGAGAAAGCCAGAAAACAGAATACAGCTGATAGAGTTTATAATTTGACCAACAATGGTCAAGGCTTAATTATTATTCATCCTTTAGATACAAAATTTATGGGTTGATAATGAGACGTAGAACATTTCATTTTATTTTTCTGACAATTCAAGTGAGATGTTTTCCATCACAACTTTCAGTACAGTGCCTTTTTTCCTAGGAAAGAATTTCTAATTAGGAAACCTCTAATTAGGAATTTGGTGCCCTTGGAGAGTTTAAGGCAATAGTATTCCAAGACTCCTAGTTCTTTTAATATTTCTGAAATGCACCATTTAAGCAAAATGAATTTCACTTCTTTTTTAACCAATGAAGATTCATTCATACACTTCTCCCCTTACAAAATCACCATTTCATTGTCAGAACTTTCCTGAATACATGGAGGATTAAAAGTAAGTTTCTATAGCTGTCAATGTTAAACTTTTCTGATATCTAAATCATTGATATTCTAGATTAGTTTCAGATCTTACAGAACAGTCTCAAAGAACTGCCTTGAGATTTTACTACTCACTATGGCATGTTCTGACACACAGAATATCATACCTGTGATTTCTTTCACAGGTTCACAGGTTATTCTGAGTTGGAAGGGACCCACAGAACCATCTAGTCCAACTCCCAAGTGAACGCCCACCCAGGAATCAGGCCCACGTGTTTCATCCATCCAAGCCTCCCACCATCTAGACCATGTTGCTGAGCTCCTCATTGAGTCTTCTCTTAAACACCTCCAGGGATGGCTTTCCTGTATGCCATCATTAACAGTAATTTATATTGCATCATTCCAAAAAAGATGTTATTTTAAGGAAAATTAACTAGAGAAAAGGAAAGTGTTGGGGGGTTTATGGGGTGTATTTTGGTTGGGATATTTTTTGTCTTTTTAAGGACTGCAGTTGACAAAGGAAATCTATTTTCAGATTCGTTCTCAGGAAAAAAGTATTCCCACTCCAAAAAGGCACAGCTACAAATTTCAGTCTTAAAAGGTCCAATTTCAGTTTCTGCTTTCACTATTTAAAGCTTCGGTTTACTTCATCATGTGCACACAAATGTTGCTAAAAAAATTAACAAACATCTCAATTTTAAAAGAACAGACTCCAAAAACAGTGTGGTGGTTCATCCTCGACCTCCCCCCAGGCAACAATATGGTCTGAAAAATGCTCATTAGGCCTTTGCCTTAACTGCATCTGGGCTGAGCTCATCAGAAACAGTCTGTTCCCAGGAATTAGCATTGACCACAAGCTCCTCATTTTTTAATAGCTTTGGTAACTTGTTTTTGGCCGGAATAATAACGTAAGTGGAATAATATTTATTTTCCCAAATTTTCAAAGCAAGTTGTCAACTCAAAGGGCAGTCAGGATGAAAGATTATTATGACTAAGTATTAAGACTATTGCAAACTTAAAATATTTGTCTCACATTATTCAGTTTGTTTTGCACACGCCCATTCCTGGAGAATAACTGCTCTCATCCTATTACAGTGTGTTGGGAGAATTACATAGCCAGTGTCCAGTGCTGATCCAGTGACAAACAAATTTTTACTCCTAAAACAGTGTAGGAAAGGTATTTTGGTACTTGAGAGAGGCAAACAAACCATGAAACACTAGCTTGAGTCCAGAGGTCTTATCTTGATTGATTTTTCCAGTTAACATGGGACCCATGGGAGTCTTGGGAAAATTCCCTTGGAAAACCCACAGAATCATACAAGAAATTAATGTTTCCAAGTTGATTAAGAAAAAGATCTGTATTTTTTCGTTGTTGTTTTAAATAGCTGAAAGTGTTGAATCATTTAAAAATAATTAAAAAAGGAAGTCACACTTAACAACAAATATTTCGAAGACTAAGTGCAGCAAGAAGGGCAAAAAAAAAAGAAAATTTCTTCAAAGACTAAACTGTGGAAGTGTATCACTATTTTCTGCTGTCACTGCTGAAAGGGATTTAAAAAGATGTTTCAGAGAAGATGCACATGGCAGGATGAGGTGACTGACAGTATAAATGTTAATGCTGAGTGTGAGTGGAAAGCTTTGAGAATCAAAGAATAAAAGAAAAAAGGAAGCATGGCCAGAGGGCAGGTAGAATAGAGGAATGTTCAAAAGCTCTTCCTTCAGTAAAGAACACCTGCTGCTGTAGAACAGAGGTCAAGGAAATGGACCAACAAATATCAAGTCCAGTACATCTGTCCTGTTATTTAAACACTGTCCAGCAATTCTAACTTAAAAAATATGGTTGGAAACAATAAAAATAACCATACACACAGGAAAATAAAACCAAAAAACCCCAAATATCTTAAAATTAATCAAGGATTGTTAACCTTAGAGAGCAGCTTAGTAGCAGACACTAGTATATCAAAATAGACTGTTCCCCCGGAATTCGCTGGAGGTCAGGTCTGGGCAGGTCCCACAAGTTATGAAATCCGTGAAGATACCAAAGCCATGAATATCCAACTACTCCCCACCTGTGGCCACACACCCTCCACTAATAAGCTCTGGAGGGGCAGTCCTGGGAGTCTGGCTTGCACTGTAGCACTTCATTAAAGCGGAGGAAGCGCCCTTTGGTGCTTCCCGGCCACAAAATCCGGGGTCTGGGACATTCTGCGCACGTGCGTGGTCTCACAATTCACTGAAAATCCAACCGTGATGAATTGAATCTGTGGATATGCGAGCCATGAATATGCGGGGGTCACTATATAAACTAAACCCCACAATGTTTCATTTTACATTGGTGCCCAGGAACGTACCCTGAATTAAGTTTTCTACTCTCACTAATTTTCTTCCTCTTTACAGCTGGATTTCCTGAATGACGGGCTATGCTACTGTGATAGAAGACTGTATAACACTTCCACCATGCATTACTCAAATGAATTATACATGTGCATTCAGATACTGGTGTAATTTAAAAAGTGTTCGTCTCTCTTGCCAAACACATGCAAGTGTTCTGTATGGAAGGAATTCTTCTGACTTGCCAAAGAAAACTGCTATGTTGATATAGCAATGCTGATTTTTTAATTCTGTATGTAGCTCTCAAAGAACCTTTTTAAAAGTGGTTTATTAAAAATTCTAGAAAGCAAGAATTAAATGGATTTTGACAGGGAGTTAATCAAAATTCTATAAGTCCAAGTACTTTGTTATTACCCTGTGCAGTCCCTGAAAAGGCTAAACATATTTTCTATGATGTAAACCACTGCAATTATAAAAAACAACCACACATTACAAAAAGAGTATCTGTTTCCTAAGTCTCCAATTTCATTGCTTAAAACTCAGATTTATATACTCAGTCACGATAACAGTCAATAAATCATTTAGAAGATTAAGTTGACAAATGCAATATACTGAAATTCAAAGTTATTTTCACTGATATAAACACATCTTTGAAAACTCCAGATAATTTTATTTCCAGAAAATAATAATTCACGCTTCCATCAATACCAGAATTTTGAGTGCCGATATGATCGATGGGAAAGATGAAAGTAAGACCAGTTAGAAATATTAAAGAATCTCAAAAACACACATATAAATCTGATGAAGTAAGGATATACCTACATTTCAGCCTAAGAACTCAGTAACTGCCCAGCTACATCAGTGTCTTGTTAAAACTCTCTGGTCTACTCCCACAAAGATCTGATTTAGTTAATGTTAATATTCACATGGCACATGGGTGACAGCATGCTAAGTCAAATAAGCACTAACAACCTTCAAAGGCTTACAGCACTATAATGCAGTTTTACTTGCTCCATTTCTTAATTTATTTCTGTGTTGTAAGAACAGAATGGATCCAATTATGTCATTGCTGCACAGGGAGTGAGGTCATAAATCAAGAACTCTACAAAATCCAGAGATCAGTCCTAGCCCAGAGAAAGGGATGCAGTGTTCTCTCTGCTAAGGATATCAAGTATGGCTGTAACTTCAGAGGCCATTCAGCTGGCACTGAAGTGGTTCACACACCTTCTTTTCTACTTCAGTGCCCTACCCCTATTCACCACGGACTGAATAGAACACCGGAAGGGACATAAAGGTGAAACCTCAGAACAGGAACCCCTTGGCTCTGCAAAGCAGAGGCTCACCACCCCACAGAATCTAGGCAGGTACGTCTTCTGAGAAATAAGAGTCGTTGTGAAAACACCAGCTTTTGCCCAACTGGTTCACATTTTAAAATAACTGATTTTCAATAGCAAAAGATGACTAACTAATCCATTTTTTTTCCATTTTATGGAATGTGAGAATCCTAATTAGATGACATTTCCCTATTCAGAAGAAAAAGTGGCCTGTCACACGAATATAAAAAAAAGAGAAAATACGGCCTCCCAAAATATGTTTATGGAAAAGTTTCTGAAAATTTTATGTAAATTAATTTCCTTCATAAGTCCCATTATTCGAATTTTTCACACTTACTTCCTCTGCTACTGTAAAAAATTAGTACAAACACACAAAGGTATTTTTCACACCTTTATGTAATGATGCAAAGATTTTTTTTCCTGCTCCCACTCTGTTAGAATTTTTAACTTCTGAATGGATTGGATAGTTCTATAAAAATCTGTTACAATTCACTCACACAGACACCCTTAAAAAAAACTCACAGATTTTATTTGTCAAACATACTGTCCTTACCAGCTTACAGGTAAATAAAATTTCTCTCCAGCTGAGATATTTAAAACTGCATTTTTCTAACTCTTCATTGTAGCCCAAACCCTCAGCTGACAGCACTCAGTAGCACTTCAATGCTTCTCTTGCTTCCAACTGAACAACACTTCACTTTCTCAAGAGAAGAATGAAATTGCTAGCTAAAATCAGAGATAAATAGATATATTCAGTAAAAGCAAACTAGTTTAGGAATGGGTAGCTGACAGAGTGATCATAATGATTTTTACTGACTAGTCTGTATTTTCCTGTCCTAGAGGAACGGAACATCTGCCTACTCAAAAAATTGTATACAACACAGGGGCCAGAAGGTATCACTGTTTAAAACAGGTAGTTTAGGGAACAGTTCACAGGTTATTCTGAGTTGGAAGGGACCCACAAGGATCATCCAGTCCAACTCCCAAGCGAGGGCACACCCAGGGATCAGGCCCACACTCCACCCATCCAAGCCTCCCATCATTACAGGAGTTCTTAAACTATGGAGCAATTCAACTGCCCATGAAAGCAAAAATGACTCCAAGCCTTCACAAAAACACCTAACCCCTCACTGCTGCTATTCCTTTCCAAACTGTCAGTTCACACTGCCTGTCAGTGTACTGAGACACTGTCACTTGAGAGACTTTGACCACTTTTTTCCAGAGATGGATTTCATATTTTGAAGTCAATTTAAAGTTCATTGATAATGCCAAGTTTACAGCCCTAAATCTGAAAGGGGGCAGTGTTATTTAACCAGAGAGTGATGCTCTTTGACAATGTTAATTACAGCTCTTCCTGCTGGGGTTTTTACAAGAAAGTAGGCCAGCAGGAAGTGTCATTATATTACAGCCTGTGGCTCTGTGCATGTGTTCCTAAATTGACAGTCAAGAGACGTCCTTTAGCCTTTTTCACTGTCTTTTTCAATATGAAACACAAACTGCTCAAATTGCATAAAAGGATGAAAGACTGCATGCATCTGCTAAAAGAGTGATACGGGTACGTATATAGAAAGCAACTTCCTATTGAGGCAATAAAAAACAGTTCCTTGTGTGTTCATGACTTCTTATGTTCCCTTTCAACTTATATAATAAAGCTTATGTAGACTGTTAAAATGAAACTTTCTTGGTCTTTCCTCATAAATCTCATCTCATTAAAAAAGAAAACAAAAAAAAGTCTTACTGACTTACTAGGTAATAAGAAATGGAGGAATAGCTACCAAGGAGTAACATACTGTGAGATACCAATCACAAACAGAAAAAGTCCAAAAACGTTTGAATTAGTCTTTCACTCCTAGGTAGCCACCTCAATATAGATATTGAATTCAAAAAGTAGTTTAAAAACCACTATCATTTCAACACATTAATCAGATGTAAAAAATATATGTATCTTTATGGAATAGACTTCAGCACTGTCAAACAGGAGGGTAAAGTTTCAAGGGTCTGTGAAGAGTTCTAGAAGAAATGTGATCAAAAGTTCACCACTCACTTGAAGCTACCTGTGGTCTTTAAGTTACTGTGTCTTTCTCTAGAGTAGTGGTCAATGTAATGGATTTACACACTTGTTAATACTATTCCTAGTAAAGAGGTTCAATTAAAACACACTATTTTATAGATTCAGTTCCACATCAACTGCATCAATAAAAATATTTCAGGCACAAGACTGTAGGCTTTTTCAAAAAAAACACTTTCAATCAGGGATTATACTTATGAAACCATAAAAAAATTACTTGGAACTTGAGAAGTAATCTGAAATTGAGCCTTCTGCAACTTCCAGTACTTAAAGTCCTGCATTTTCCATGAATAAAAAGAAAAAAATGCAATAAAAAACCTGAACACAGAAAATCCCAGAACACCACCACATATTCAGTTTGAAAGAAATCCTGCAGTAATAGTCAAAATACCCTCATTATCCAACAAGCAACTGACTCAAAACCATTGTATCTCACCTTTTCAAAAGGTTGTGCACCTGATAAAACCATTTTCTTAATACTTTGAGCTGTACAAAAGGCATATGCCCAGTTTTATGAGCTTAATTCTTGGTAGGCACAAGAACACATGAAATGCTTGGCTTTATTTTTACCAAGCACTGACTCATCACAGCAGTCCAACACAATAATTCAACAAAAATTCAACTGCTTTTTAAAATTTTGTTTTAAAATTTATTCATACATTTATTTTTTTGTATTTTCAATTTTCCACAACAAATTAGTGATTGATTTTCAAAACCAGTTAGCATTTGTATTTTCTCTATTTTTTTATCCTTATAACCCTTAAGTTAGTCAATACCTAAAGAAGTTGCCAAAAGAAATTAGAAGAAAACTATTTGAACATAATTGTCTCTGAATCCAGTTTTGGAAGCCTGATAAATTTGATTAAGAGATCCAACAGTAATTGAAGTACCACTGCAAATTGAATTAAAATAATAATAATAATCAAGACTACAAAGGTGATACAGTAACGTTTAAGTATGTGACAAAAAATGCCAAAGTTAACACAATATCCACCGATTGCTGAAATCCCAAACAAAATTGAAACAGCAGACTTCAACATGAAAAACATGCAGTGAGTAGAATAAAGACCTGGTACAAAAAGAATTCTTACCTTCATAGATAGCTTTGAAGCCTTGAGCACTAACAGCAAAATCTGTGGTGAAACAGAGAGTGAGAATAGAGCCCGTGCTCACAATAGATGATGGAAGCTGAAATCCAGATAACCTGTGCAATAACAATACACAAATTACTATAACTTGTTTAAAATAAAGAAAAGCAATAGGTCCACTTAGAATTATGATGAACAAGATATTTCCACATTTGAACTGCTAATGCATTGTGCTCTTTACTGTGATGCACCTCTAAACATTCACTACAACATTTAAAACACATCCTTTTCAACCTTCATATGTTGACACATCTATATGTTCTTCAACAGAGAACAGTGAAAGAAAGACCTGGTTTTACCTGTTGAAGAAAAAAAAAACTGATGAGGACTCATTTTAAGATGAAGACAAGAAAATTTAGGACACCTAAAGTGGATACCCACATTTTGACTCAGAGATACCTTGTACAGTTTGACACAGCTTAAACTATCCTGCTGTCTATCTTCTAGGTGTTGCTTCAGAAAAGCTTTCAATCTCATATGTTCTGTGTCATAAACATGAACTGACTAGAAAACAAAAACAAGCAAAACCACCACACTTCGATTTAAGAGTTCCAGAAAATTTTCCTTACATTTCTCATTATATTAGCAGTCTTATACACAGAACTTTGGATAGGCTATAATTACATTGCAATATTTATTATAAGACAACTGCCTCAAATTTTGAGAAAAAAAACATATAGACTTCTTACTAAACGAAACACAATTTGTTGGACCTGGCTAATACTTCTAAGAGAAATTAATAATTTAAAAAAATCTCAATATGCAAGTCTCAAATGCAAAATTATACATTATGTAACAAGTGTTACATTAGGGATGGGGAGCCAAATAGCTCCCTTGTAATCTAGGAGGAAGCAGTTGACCTGCAAAGCCATTTAGATCCTCGTAAGTCTATGGGACCAGATGAGATACACTCTAGGATGGAGAGGGAGCTGGCAGAAAAGCTCCCCAAGCTACTGTCCATTATATTTATAAACATCCCAGTTTACCAGGAAGATCCCAGATGATTGGAAGTTGGGCAATGTGACAAATCCAAAAGAAAGGCTGGAGGGAAGATTCAAGAAACCACAGGCCTGTCAGCCTGACCTCAGTGTCTGGCAAGGTTATGGAACAGATTGTCTTAACAGTGATCACACGGCACCTACAGGATGGCTGGGGCTTCAGACCCAGTCAGCATGGATTTAGGGAAGGCAGATCCTGCCTCACCAATCTGATTTCCTTTTATGACCCAGTGACTCACCTGGTGGATGAGGGGCAGGCTGCGGATATAGTCTACTTGGACTTCAGCAAAGCTTTTGACATAGACTTACACATCATATTCCTGGAAAAGCTGACACCCCATTCCTTCTAACAAACCCAGCAGCCCTTTTCCAGTTCGTGTCTGGCTCTTTTCCTTTGCTGTCCAAGAGAGCCTATACAAGCAGGACCACTCGCAACAAGGTTTTGCTCTTAGAAAATCACATCTAGTTTTCTAGGCAGTATGTGTGTAAAGTCCCATTGTAAGTGCCTCCCTTTCCTCCTCTTGTTCATCACTCACAGAATCACACGGAACCACAGAATACGACGAGTAGGAAGGGACCCACAAGGATCATCTAGTCCAATTCACAAGCTAACGCCCATAGAAAGACCGAACCCACACCCCATACAAAGACCGAACATAAACCTAGTTCCCTCACAGGCCCCTCCGAGCCGGAACGGACCAACAGGACCATCCAGCCCAATGCCTCCACAGCTAGACCATGTTACTAAGCTCCTC
>WEKX01026084.1:9084-30078 GCA_013390025.1 Pitta sordida
TTACTAATAAGGAGGACCTGGTGGGAGATGTAGTCATTGGAGGCTCTCTGGGAGGCAGCAATCATGAAATGATAAAGTTTGCCATAAATAGTGGAATAAGGAGGGGAGTTAACAAAACATCCAAATTGGATTTCCCTTGGGCAGATTTTGGTTTATTCAAGGAACTGATTAGGAAAGTTCCTTGGGAGGCAGCCCTTTATAACAAGGGGGTCCAGGAGAGCTGGGTATACTTCAAGAATGAATTCCTGAAGGCACAAAACCAGGCTGTCCCTGTGTGTCATAAAATGAGCTGTAGGGGAAAAAGACTGGCCTGTATGACTAATGAAATTCAGAAAGAACTAAGTGAGAAAAAGAGGGTGTACCACCTTTGGAAAAAGGGTGAGGTTAATCACGTCACATACCGAGGTACTGTTACGTTGTGTAGGAGGAAAATTAGAGAGGCAAAAGCCCACTTTGAGCTCAGACTGGTCACTTCTGTTAAGGACAAAAAGAAGAGCTTTTATAAATATATCAATAGAAAAAAAAGGGTAGTAGTAACCTCCACTCCTTACTGGATATGGAGGGAAATTTAGTAACTAGAGACAAGGATAAGGCAGAGCTACTTAATGCTTCTTTTGCCTCTGTCTTCAACAGCAGGGTAGATTGTCCTCAGGATGATTGGTTGTCTAAACTGGCAGGTGGGGACAGGGTACATTGTAGTCCCCCTGTTATTCAGGAGGTAGTAGTTAGAGATCTGCTGATCCATTGGGATTCCCATAGGTCCATGGGACCAGATGGGATTCACCCCAGAGTGATAAGAGAGCTGGCAGATGAGCTTGCTAAACCCCTCTCCATCATTTTTCATCAGTCTTGGACCACGGATGAGGTCCCGCATGACTGGAAGTTGGCAAACGTGACCCCCATACACAAAAAGGGTCAGAAGAATGAGCCAGGAAACTACAGACCTGTTAGCCTCACCTCAGTCCCAGAAAAAGTTATGGAACAGATAGTGCTGAGCGCTATCATGAAACATCTGCAGGATGGACAAGAGATCAGGCCCAGCCAGCATGGGTTTAGAAGGCNGCAGTGTGCCCAGGCAGCCAAGAGGGCCAATGGCATCCTGGCCTGCATCAAGAATGGTGTGGCCAGTAAGTCAAGGGAGGTTATCCTTCCCCTGTACTCAGCGCTGGTTAGACCATACCTCGAGTATTTTATCCAGTTCTGGGCCCCTCAGTTTAAGAAAGATGTCGAGGTGTTGGAACAAGTCCAGAGAAGGGCAACTAGGATGGTAAAGGTACTGGAAGATAAGCCCTATGAGGAGAGGCTGAAGTAGCTGGGTCTGTTTAGCGTAGAAAGGAGGAGGCTCAGTGGTGGCTTTATCACTGTCGATAACTATCTAAAATGAGGTTGTAGTCAGGCGGGGGTCGGTCTTTCCTCCCTGGCCACTGGAGAGAGGATGAGAGGTCATAATCTTAAGCTTCAGCAGGGGAGGTTTAGACTTGATATTAGGAAAAGGCTTTTTACTGAAAGAGTGATCCGGATTTGGAATGGGTTGCCGGCAGAGGTGGTTGAGTCACCAACCCTGGAGGTGTTTAAGGGTAGGTTGGATGAGGTGTTGAGTGATATGATCTAGATGTAGATGACAGGTTAGTCGGATTATAGGTTGGACTAGAGTATCTCCAAGGTCCTTTCCAGCCTTATCTATACTGTCATACTGTGAGAAAAAATACATGGAGGGAGAAAAGAATACATGGAGGGGGTGGGGTTTGCTGGGGTGATTTTTCTTGTTACTGTTGCGCTGCTGTTTGCTCCTTTTATATATACTGTATAGTGTGTATACATATGTATATATGAAAGTAAATAATTGATTCCTTTTTCTACATTTTTTAACTGAAAGCCTTTTGATTCAAAAGTGAAGTGGAGAAGTAGCTTTCCTTTTCACTTCAGGAGGGCTCCCATCTTCCCTGGAAAGTATTGTTCTAAACTGGGACATGTACACACTTGTTTGGCCGGAAGGGAGCAGGTGTGTTTCCCCACTTCTGGGCATCCTGTCGACCACTGACTCACCTACATAGTGCCCAGCACCCTTGTTGTGCCCTGCCACAGTTTGGTGCAACCTGATTCTCCTTGTGAGTACTGCCGCCAGATAAGTACCTTCTTGATAGTTCATGTGCTTCAATAGATGGCACGACACAAGATAGCTGGGTTAATTTTCACTCACACTGGTACAAGATTTCAAAAATGGGATCCATTCATAACAGAGACTGCAATTTGAGAGGTTAAAATGTCAAACTAATCCCTCTGGTTTTTAAAAGCGGTTGCTGAAATTTGCCATGTAACTGTGGCCTAAGGAAACACCTGAGTTAATAGCACCAGCCATTAGTTGGAGGGTTAGAGCACCTCATTTTCTTTGTGCATTTTACTTCCTACATTCTGATGAATTGAGTAAAACAAATGTGAAGCTGAGGCTGGGGGGTGTGTCTCAGCAGTGGCTGCAGCTGATCTGTCCTCAGCATCTGAGGAGTGAAGGTGGTCCCCACACAGGGAATTTGCTTTGTGACCTCTGCCTAGCCTGAGCAGAGACATTCAATGGTATAGGGTTTCTTTGTGCAGTTTCCTTTCAGGTCTTAGTTTAATGCAACATCTTAAAAAGATCTTCGTATTTTAGTACTAAAGTGCAGAAGTACATTTCTGAAACGGAATAACACAATGGATCATGTAGAGAGTGCTAGGTTGGTTGGCTCCTTGTCTTTTAGTGAAACTTAATAGTTCCTTCTAGCAGTTTCTTTCCTGATGGGTGCTTGGCTTTTGAGATACAGTCCTTGTCTTTGTGAGAATGATTTTTGGATGGGCACCTGCTCTTTTACTTGTGATTCGTCGTGTCCTGGCTTACAGATTTCCTTTTTTCTTCCCTTTTGTGCCTCATCATCTCATCCTATCTTGTCTCTGTCCAGCTGGGAGCATGAGACTCCCCAGCTTACCACTAGTCAGGCTGCATTATGTCTAGTAACCCTTTCAAAAGTGAAACTGTACCCTGAAAGTTTTTTTAATTCTCATTATGTCTTTTGAGTTCTTGACCAACCCTTGTTCATTTATTTATTATTCATTAATTCATTCATTATGGAGCTGCTCACCACTGATTGCTACTGTAGGGCCATTACCTTTTATTTTTCTCTTTCTTGGCTAACACATTCCCTAAAACACCTGCTTTACAGTTACAGTTCCCATTCCACCCGCTTTCTTACATGCTTGCAGCACCTGGTCTGACAACATGCACTAGTTGGTCATGTTTCTGTGTTGTGTTGCCCAGGCTCCTGGCATTTGTGTACTCCCATTTATGTTGCTTCTCCCTAGCTGTTTCCCTAAGAATATAAGATAAATAAATAAAGATAAAGGGAGAAGATAAAAACAAGTAGTACACAGGGAAACAGAGCACTGAAATCTTGTTAGTGGCCATGGGAGGTGACAGCAATAAAATTAGAGCTCCCTTTGTCATTTTGCCATTAGTTCTGTTTTTTTTAAGGTTCATTTTTCAAAGAGCTACTTCAGTCTGCTTTCCTGCAGATCCTTGGGTTTTATCTCTTTAATCTTCCACCTACTATGAAAGCAAACCAGCTCTCCCCAGGTTTCCGTGCATCCTCATCACCTTAGAGCACGCACAGCACTTGGTCCAAGCTGGCCCTGGCACACGTTGATTCACACACAGTGAGACTGAAACCTCACTGCTTCTCTAACTGGCTACTGTCAAATGCTTAAGGGTACTTCCTAGGTTTTAACTCCCAGAGGAATCACTAATTTTGTTCTCTATTCTATCTGGATACTTATTTTCATAGAACTTGAACAAATTGATCTTTAGAGCTTCTCTTCCACGTAAGCCTGCAGCTGACCGACAGGCTTATAAAAACTTACTAGTAGAAACTGGAACGAAGACAGACGGAAGGAGTTAACAAGAGCCCCAAGGCCTTGCTCTGGCAGGAGGCCATGGTGCCACTTGGATGATATCACTGTCTCATGCTAATTTTAGTTCTTCTCCCTGAAAACATCTGACACTCCAGCAGTTACACCCTTCAGGTTCAGTCACAGCATGTGTGATCTTGGTTTGTGCAGCAAAGCAAGGTACTCAGAACCACATCAGGGGTTGGCTGTAGTGCTAGATTCAATGACTTGCGTTTTTAAAAAGATTTGGGATGACTTTTCTCCCACACTGCAGTCCAATGCCTGCATTGTCATTCTAAACTTGACAGGATCCCCTCAACTGTGCTGCCATTTGAACAGACACTGGCAAATCCACCTCCAGAGCATTCCTCAGCCCAGCCGACTTAAATATCAACAATTACATCTGCTGTAGGAAAAATTCCCAGTTCTGGGACACTGCAGGATGACCCAGCCACATCCTTTTGCAATATTTGGGTGAGACCTAGTCATTCCTGAATTCTACAAAGAGAAAAAGAATGTATGCCATGGTTGGGAGATACATTACATCTCAGCTAGATGTTCAGAGCTGGAATTTGAGTCCTTCTCCAGAAACAGTACGGCAAAAAAGCTGGAGACACAATGTGCTTCCTTAGAATGTCATTTTGACCCCTCTTTCCTCCCATCCCTTGGTAAAACATAGATGGTAACACCACTTCTGACTTGCTATCTCTTTCTCATCTGGAAAACAGCAGGGACTGTATCTAAGCCTGTGTTTTGCCTGAACCTTAACACCATCTTGGACTTTCTCATGCTACGTGAATAATAAAAGGGTAGTAATACGTTGCCAGTGACAGAAAAGTACCTGTGTGGTGAGTAGTGATTCAACACCTAGTTCCGGCTTTGAAATCCAGTAGTGTACCTGTGCCTTGCAAAATTTCCAAGCAACAGCAGTTTTCCACAAGCGATAAGAAGGAAGAGAGGTTACTTGCTGAAGTCAGATGGGAAAGGGGGAAAAACCCAGATATTAGGCCAAGAGGACTCCCTGCTGATCCCTTTAGGTTACAGTCAAAGAAAATCTGCTGAGCTAGGTAAATCCCCAGTGACAAGGACATTTGTTCATTTGTTCTTTTCCAAGAAACAGTTCATATATGTGACAAACCACCAGGAAGTAGAAAGTGATATTTTTCTATCACATGACAGTCAGCACAACACATGTTCAGCCTGCTTGGCACTTATTTGCAGCTTGAGCACATGTAGCAATCATAGCTGCTGTGCACTTAATCTTCTTCCAGGACCCTCTAGAGAGTAACAGAATTAGATCTCCAGTGAGCTTAAAATACTGACTTCAGCCATTATTTTCTGATTCTAGTTACTACTGCAGTTTATATCCAAGATAAATCCTGCCAGTAAACTGGACAGAAACATAGCTTCTCATGTAAGTGATTTGTGCAAAACCCACAGAAAAGCTAAGAATGGGTTTCTGATTTATTCAGAGGGAAAGGTCAGGCAATATTCCATTTTCTATTAGGACTATCTTTACTGGTAATTTTCAGTGTCAGTCTTAACTTCCCTGTTATGCTGTTGGTTAGTGTGTAACAAACCCTGAAGAGATTAGAGCATCCATTTGAAGAAAGAAGGGTCAGAAATACTATACAAATTGTGAATATGAAGTGGAATATACAGCTGCAGGCTTCCCCACCTTCCAAGATAAAAAAACATTACTGCCCTTGCAAAATCACAGAATCACAGGATAATATGAGTTGGAAGGGACACACAAGGATCATCTAGTCCAACTCACCATCTAACACCCATGCAGAGACTGAAAGCCCATCCCAGAGTGGTAACACAAACCTAGTCCCCTCACAGTCTAGCAGGCCACTCTGAGCCGGAAGGGACCCAGGATCATCCAGCCCTACACCCCCTAGCTTGGCCATGTCACTAAGCTCCTCATCCAGTCTTCTCTTAAACACCTCCAGGGACGGTGACTCCACCGCCTCCCTGGGCAATCACTCTCTCTGTGAAAAATCACTTCCTAACATTAGGATTAAACCTCCCCTGGCGTAGCTTGAGGCCGTGCCCTCTCGTTCTGGTGTCATCAGCCTGGAAAGAGATACTTTGTTATTAAAAAAAAAAATAGTAATGCTGATGAAACATAGTGGGTAAACTTCTTAGGGTTTTGCAGTACGGTCGGGCCTCCTATACCACAGTACCGTGGGTCTTGACCCCCATCTGCGAAGCCGTCCTTCCCCGTAGAGTGGCAGCTCATTAACGTGCAAATTTGCTGTGCACCCTCACACTGCCCCCTGGTGCTCTGGCGCTGTTTTGGCACTGCCCTGCTGTGTGTCGGTGTTTGTGTCTGTGCTTCCCAGTGCCCATGGCCACCGTATGCCAGGAAAAAACCCTTTTCTCCTTGGCCGGGGGCAGGGGTAAGGGGAGCTACCCGCACTGCTGTCCCCGTGTCTCTCTGGGTAGGTAGACCTGGTCTCTCCATACTCGGGGTAGATGTGGTGTCTGGTCTCAGACACCAAGTCTGCTTTGAGAAAGTCCTGGATACCACATCTAATCTGAGAGAATGTAAATCTTTCATAACTGCATGCAGCCACTTCACTCCAATTGGGGGTTGGCTCATGCTCGAGCGCAGTGAGGGGGGGCAGCACGTGTTTGAGTGGAGTGGGGGGCGGTGTCATGCACTTGAGCCAAGATGAGCTGAGTCGAGCTGAGCTGAGCTGCCACGGGAGTGGCATGTGCCCAGCTTGGCTCCAGTGGAGATGAGTCACTGTGGCTGCCTCAGGGCAGGTGTGGCACAGTATGGGGGTTGATTAGAATAGTCATGACTGTCTAATTTGAATATTCATGTGTTCCAGGTCACGCATGCGCAGTTGCAAAATGGGCATTCTTAATCGCTGAAAAATCATGCCGCTAAGATGTGAAGCCGCAATATAGGGGGTGTGAAGTGGAAGAGGGACGACTGTATATTTATTCCAATGTACTCTTAGGCATCCACTGCAATGAGAAATTCTGTTCCAGCTCCTCTTTTCTGAAACATGATGCACATGTCACAACTCAGGGTCATGAAGCTCTACAGTGAGTTGAAATAGCTCTCTGATCGAAGGAAAACTAAAACTGTCAAGCTATTAAAACTTGGTGCCTTGGTAGTTATTGCATAAGGAGTGTGCAGGTAAGCACAGACAGACATGGATTAGGAGGCATGATCTTTTTTTAGGGGGTTACCCTCTTTTAGACTGGATTAGAGTACTAGGAAAAACTGTATCTCTAGGCAGTATGTAACCTGGTTAGGTCATTTTGTATTTGGTGATGGTTAATAAATCTTTTCAACAGCTTGTGTCATGAGTTCTGAGCATGAAACTGTTATACAAAGGGAGGAGGAGGTACCAAAAGGTTGGAACGAGGTATTTGAATGGTATGCCCTGCTTGATTAAAATAAATGTGCATGGCTGTCCTCTGCTTCTAACTTTGTTCAAAGCTGTAAATAAAGAGTCTATTTCCATTATTTGATTTTGATCTAAGGAAAGACACGAGATTGGATACTGCTGAGAGGTTGCTGTAGATTTTAGTAGTATTGAGGGGAAGCAGAGGAATTTACTGCTGCAGAAAATGAGTTTTTCAGCCATGTGTTAGAATATAAATGCTGCTAATAATGACTACAGTTCAGTTATCCTTGGACACACTTATATGTGTGTCACCCCTCCTCCTCTTCTTAAGTAGTCAGTGAAGCAACCTGAAGTAGTCTCAACTTGGTTTAGCTAATACAAATATTATTAGAGAAAATCTAGTTATAAAACGCCGCTGTATTATTTTGAATTAGTTTTGAGCAGAATGAGGCCACTAGAGTAGTTTCAGCTTTTGTGTGGATTTGCCAGTGATTTGTTATTTGAAAATGTCATATCTAATATGCTGAAGGAACAAGTATTAAGGCTGAATGAATCAAGACACAAGTTGCGCATTCAGGTTTCTGAAATTACCCCAGTGTAGCAGGGCTGAGGAGGAGCAGTAATTCTGTATAAATTTCTAAGAAGGACTAAAGAGAAAACTGAGAATAAGTGAGAAGTTTGCTTCACAGATAAAAAAATCAAATTCAAAGATAATGAGATATGACAGCAGAATTCCATAGAGCACAATAAAGAGGATTTACACAGATTTTCATCAAAATTCTCACACTCAAATTATAACTGCTCTTTGTTTGGAATGCTGCTTCTTAAATGTGTTTCATCTCTTTCCTTAGTTACTCCTTCATTATCTTTAAACATAAGGATGCGACAGTATAATATGTTGGAATGGAAAGCAAGTATAAGTGTCCAGAGACACTCTTAAGGTTGTTTTATTTGTACAAGAATTGTTTCTTGTTATATAAATGCTAAGTGAGGACCACAGCAGGGATTTTTTTAAATCTGCATGGGATTTTGCTCTTTTCTGTCCATGTGCCGTAGCTGTGTGAACTGTAATTTTGCAGAGGAAACCAAGTATAATGACAGGTTAATTGACAAAAGCAAATACCAGCAGTCTTACATATATGTAACTATAGCTGAAGGCCTATGCTAAAGTCTGGGCTTAGGGAGAGAAGAAATATTCATGGTATTCTACAATGGGGAGATAGTACACAGGTAAAATTTACACTTTGGTGCTGTATGTGATTGCACTTGCACCTGTATTTCTAGTCCCTGTGTTCAAGAGGATATGAGATGAGAGGAGATCTTTCTGCATCCTGGAAAGCAAGATACTTTACAAATCCACGTTAGTACAGTGGTGAGTGTCCCTATTTCTCACACAGGAGACTGGGGTTTGATTTCCTGCTGGGGAGGCAGCAGTGCCATTTAAGAGTTGGACTTGAGGATCCTTGTGAGTCCCTTCCAACTCAGAATATTCCGTGATTCTATGTGATTGAATTAGCAGCCTGCTAGAGACACAGAGATCTCATATATGCTTACATTTTTTCCTTGAAGTTAAAATAAAGAGTTGTCCCGGTTAACAAACTTCGAGTCAAACCTTCCTCTAGCCACAATGGAAGAACACTGCCATTAATTAGCTACTCATGTAACCACTGCTGAAACCCTGGAAATTACAGTTGAAATAAGGAGTGACCCTTATCTGAGTGCAGCTGTATTTTGCTTTCCTGCAATGTAAATGCATTTTTTAGAAATATGTTCCCGTATAATCCAAGTTTCACTTGTAAGGACTTCCTTCTGATGTAATCAAACTTACATTCAAATTAGATTTAAAAGGTTGCCAGAACACAACTAAAGAAAATTCAAGTAGACTGAAACAGAAAGTATAAGTATCATCTAAAATGATTTAAAGAAATGAAATGAGCTGTGCCATCAAAACTAGAAGTAAGCAAGCTTTGTCTTCTAAGGATTTTTATGTGTTGCTCCAAAACCTTCCCCTCAGTTTCCTTGAAATAAACCCAGCTTCTTACTCCACGTCTGCCTTGTCCTCCACACCATGAAGGGCAGCAGTTATTGCAATGCATACAGTCAGTGCCAAAAGCTACAGGTAACAGTGTCTCTGCCCACCATGTCTTACATGGGATAATCATTTGATTCTCCCTCTGCCTCTCAGAACATGATTTTCACTTACACAACTGCTTTTGCTCAATTTTCAGAAATCTCCTTCTGTATTGCACTTTCTTAAAATCTGTGAACAGTTATTGGAAATGGGAGAAGGAGAACTGTCAGCAAAAATAGTCAGGCAGGCATATGGTCAATGACAGTGGAAATACATTTTCCTATTCTAAGTTTCGGTTAAAACTGAGAGAAGATTGGTTATTTATGGGATAGAACAGTGGAAGGACTCCCTGAAGTAAGAGAGATATTCTCGAACCACATGGAGAACAAGACCAGTGTTGCTTCTTAGCCTATTATTTTATTCTTCACTGTATGCTGACCTCTCTTATTTTCCTTTCCCTGCCCTGGAAAACTGGTTTGATGACTGTAGGATTATTCAAGAACTTTGAATGTTATGTAGCTTTTGAGGCTAGTGGGAAAGGACGCAGCTATTTCCGTATCTTTAACAACTAGTTGCTGATAGCCCTTCATATATACGCCTAGTTATCTTAGAATTTCTTATGTGTATTTGCAGTCTCCTGAGCTACTTGCTGCTGTTGCAGTCCTGAGTTAAAGATGGGCCAGAATAATTGCACTCCTGAGAAATAGCCCCTGTGATATTTTGCAATCAGGGTAGTTGTGCTGCCAAGCATGCTCCATAGTGATGTGATACAAGCCTACAACAAGATGGTTTTCTGCCTGCTATATATCACAGACTTGTTGCCATACCTCAGTCAAAACAACAAAGCCTAAAATACTTCTCTCTTTATAGAAAATACGGCATGTTATAATAAAAGACAGGCTCTTCTCGGCTCTTCCATTAGCAACTTCCATTACACAGTTTTCTTAGGAAACAGTCTTAACAAACAGATAAAACAAATAATACCTGCACTATCTTGCGTCCATAACTTGTTTTGAATTACATGAGTTAAGGGTATCACTTAGGTCTCTTCTATCATAATAAAAATTACCACAGATGACTGCCACCCATTCATTCTTGCAGACTTCATAGTTAAGAGAGTTTCATGAATGTCACCACACGCAGTAATTAGCATCCGGATGTATTTCAGCTGAAATAGGACTACAAATTACAAGTCACCTCCCCCCTTATGTTCTTTTTGAGGGTCTGTCTGTTTCAGTCTATTTACATGGGTCTGTCCATTTCAGTACACAAAAAGCAAATGATGCGATTCTGAATAATGCTAGCAGGCATACAACTGTAACAGAAGGAGACCTTACTGCTTTTTGGAGTTCTTGAATGTGGCATCTCCTAATTCATACTCAGAAACACTCAATATTCTGCATCTTTTGCCCAGATTTTTTTAAAAATTTAATTAGATTTGTAACTAATTGTTATGGGGAGAGCCCTTTTGTTCTATTGTAAAACTTTTCTCCTCTTTTACAGGAACAGACAATAGGGTTTCCTTTCTTATCTCCCCTTCCCTCCCCTACAAGGCATGTTGCTAGGGGAGGGCCTTTCTCCTTTCTACTGGACAAACAATGGAGGATTCTTTTTCTTATCTTCCCTTCCCAGCAAGACATGTGACGAGGGGAGGGTCCTGAGGACTGGGGCGTGCTGAGTGACGGCCAATGGCATGTGAAGACATGCCCACAAGGCATGTGAAATGGGAAGGGCCTAAGGCCTTATCACTACAGCTGCTGGGCCACACAGTAGGGGGTCTGTGGATCTTCTGGACTGAGGAAGCCTCATTTCCACCTCTGATCGCTGCCACTGTCATTTTGCCCAGGACCACGTGGACCTTTGACTCCTCATCTCAGTACAGCCTTCCCCTTGCCAACCACTGGATCTCCCTGCAGCCCCTTGGACATTTCAGGAAAGGACCACTGGCTGTTACTCCACTGGTTTGCCTACCCTGAACCCTATTCCCCTGCTCCTGGAATCCCGGGGGTGCTCTGGTCTCCCTTGAACTTGGCCCCCACCTCATGCTTGTTTTTTCCCAGCTGTCTACAGTTGTCATTGTTCCATTGTTTTTGATACTGTTATTGCTGTTGTTTTTCAAACATATGTGTATATATATATATACATATATAAAAGTAAATACATATATATGGAAGTAAAGTTCTTATTTCTCTCTATACATTATTCAAGTATTTCTAAATTCATACTCTGTCTTAATTGACACCAGGACAGTAATCTTTTGGAGCATGCTTAAAAATCATATAATGGACAATCTTTGATGGAAACAGAAAATGTACAGTAGTAAAGAGGCCATTTACATTAGTTCTTTTGAAAAGTCCAAAATTTTCTCTTAAACTCATAGACACACTGGCATTTTGCCTCTTTTGGTATATTTACCTGAATTGTAAGATCAGTTGAATCATTATAATAAATCAAAAAATTTAAGAATTTTTTTCACAAGAAAACAAAAACCAAACCAAGAACAAAAAAATAAAATTCCAGAGAACACTTTTCAGTTCCTGAATCTGTTCTGTATATAATTTGTGAGTTAGTTCTTTCTTAAGTCTGGTATAACAGGCTTTACATTTTTTTAGGTCACTGTCAAAGTGACAACTGCAGGATTACAGTGCTGTGATAGTCTGAGGACAATAGGTGAAGAGAAGTCTGTGAGAATGGAGAGAATTCCTTTTAACACATCAATCACAGAATCACAGAATCACAGAATATTATGAGTTGGAAGGGACCCACAAGGATCATCTAGTCCAACTCACCATCTAACACCCGTACAGAGACCGAGAGCACATCCCAGAGCGTAACACCAACCTAGATCCCTCACAGTCTAGCAGGCCACTCCGAGCCGGAAGGGGCCCAGGATCATCCAGCCCTACATCCCCTAGCTTGACCATGTCACTAAGCTCCTCATCCAGTCTTCTCTTAAACACCTCCAGGGATGGTGAATCCACCACCTCCCTGGGCAGCCCATTCCAATATGCAATTACTCTCTCTGTGAAAAACCGCTTCCTAACGTTAAGATTGAACCTCCCCTGGCGTAGCTTGAGGCTGTGCCCTCTCGTTCTGGTGTCGTCAGCCTGGAAGAAGAGGTCTACACCCATCTGGCTGCAACCTCCCCGCAGGTAGTTGTAAACAGCAATGAGGTCACCTCTGAGCCTCCTCTTCTCCAGGCTGAACAATCCCAGTTCCTGTAGTCGCTCCCCGATAGGGCCTGCCCTCCAGTCCCTTCACCATCCTCGTTGCCCTTCTCTGGACCCTCTCAAGCAGCTCAGCATCCCTCTTAAACTGGGGAGCCCAGAACTGCACACAGTACTCAAGATGTCGTCTGACCAACGCCGAGTACAGGGGAAGGACAATCTCCCTGGACCAACTGACCACACTGTTCCTGATGCAGGCCAGGATGCCATTGGCCTTCTTAGCCACCTGGGCACACTGCTGGCTCATATTGAGTTTCCTATCGATCAGTACACCTAAGTCTCTCTCCACTTCACTAGTCTCGAGCCACTCCTCCCCCAGCCGATAGTGGTGCATGGGGTTGTTATGACCGAAGTGAATTACTAGAGCTAAAAAAGCTTGACTGAGCTTGAAAAGCCCATATCCTTCTCTTTAGGTCAGAAACACTAGGAGCAAAATTAAATCTAAATACTGATCAAATATAAGGAGGCTGATACCTAATGAGTAGCAAAGGTTAATGTTCTCATTGATCTTACCCACAAACCTCATGTAGGTGAAAAATAACAGTCCCAACACCAGGAATATCTTCTCAGCTCTCAGGAGGTCTTTCATTGACACCTCCTTCCTAGGACTAGTTCTTTGAACTCAGCAGACACCCATTGTCCAGTTTAAAGTTGGATTAATATCTAAGCCTGACATTGGTTGCATCTACCCATCTGTTAGCAGGAGTGCATCTTCTTATTAAGATTGGACTTCCACTTAATTTTTGCACCTTTTTATTGAGTTTGTTGCTAACTTGCAGTGAGCATGTATCACAACAATCAAAAATCACAAACAATACTTAAATGGGAAACATGCATTTTAAAGTACCTACACATCTAGAAAATTTAGCAGTTGATTTGAAAAGAGAGTGGAAATACAATTACATATGAAATAACAAAGAAAGTCATCCAGTGTGAGGGAAGGCTGATGGTACAAATTTTAGACAATATAAAAGAGGAAACAGACTGTTGATCCCTTTCGTTCTGCCACTCCATGGGCTTAGTTGTCTTGCCTTTCATGTTTATGTCAACAATCTGCTGCATGTTTCAATGGTCTGTTTAATTTTGCAATCAATAGACTCATAAACTACTGAAGGCCCTTCAGTTCCACTAGAAAGCTCAGAAGCTTAGATGGGTGCCTAGTGTGGCTGTGGCAACCATCAAATTTTATAGATTTTTCTTTTGCAAGAAGGACAATGAATATGAAACTATTTTTGCAAAAAAACATTAACTTGAGTTCAGCTTGGCTTTTCACACACTCAAAAATAAACTACTTCATACAAAGAGTGACCTCAAAGATCCCAACTAGAAATGCACTCACAGTCCCTCCGCTGTCTAACCCAGCTCTTCTTCAAGAAGTTGGAAAGGTGACCCCGAGAGAGTCATGTTATAGTGTTGGAGTGAGATGCAGCCCCTGACAGACACAGAAAAAGCCAAATGGATGGAAGACAAACTTATAAAGAAATAATGAGTGCACACTGCTTAAGAGACTACCCAGGGCACACACCTCCATGGTTCATGATGAAGAAGCAAGTTCAATCACTTTTTGTGTTGTCTCAGCATGATTCACCCCCTTGGTTTTCTGCAGCAGTTCGCACACTATTGGGGTCCTTCAAAATGAGAATGAAGTGGTTCATTTCCCTCAGACTCATTGTCTCTTCTTTTTTTATTTTTGTTCATTTTGAGGGGTTTTATGGGGGGTTGGGGAGGGGGGTGGGGATGTTTGTTTGTTTGGGGGTTTTTTTCCCCAAAATAAATGGAGTTGGAGAGTGTATAATACCATCAAAACATGTCCATGCCTTCAGACTAGCTTTACTCTGTAATAAGAGCTAACTGGTCTAAGGACAAGAGTGTTTGCTAAAGCACTTTAGATCCACCACCCCACTAAAATGAAATCAGATGGTGCTGGAGCGTACTTCAGCAAAATAAAATTTCAGTGAAAGCATATCTTTCCAGTATACCACTACCAGCTCATTTGGGTTTTTTTCTGATGATGATGTGAGAATGGAAAGCACATAAAGACCAAGCTAAACTTCTTCTTCAAAGCTTCCTGTTGTGATGACATAAAATTCTTCCTGGATTCTAAAATAAAACTGGAGGATCATAGTGCTGTAGGTAAGGGGAAAAGAGGCATGAATTCCAGATAATGTGGAAATAAGCCCATGAAATATGTAACTACGAAATTTAAAGTTTCAGACTTCGGGAAGAACTTCCGAGAGGCAGTGCAAAGGACGTAACTCTTTACCCAGTGTAATGGTACTTGCAACATGACCAGAAAAACATTCTTCATAGTACATGGTTTCCAATTCACTACAAACACCACAAAGAAGGAAGCTGCTTGTCCTGTACTAACAGTGAGGGTTGGAAAGTGCAGCATTTGGCAAGCACGATTTGATGATGTGTAATTTCACAAGAGGCATAGATCCAATTTAAAAGTGACCATCCACTAAAATGAAACAAAATCAATTTGACATTTACCAGCTGCACAGTAAAATCAACAGATTCCTATAAAAGGTAGAGATGTACAGATAGATACCTATATCTAAAGTACAGGTGTACAGAGAGTAATGTGCTTTTGTTGTATTTTTAACCTAAGAAAATGCAAGTTAAAAGGAAGATATGCTTCTCAAAACAAGGTGTGAGAGCCAGGAATCTGTTAATTTCACCATCTGCTATCAAATGTCAAAAAAAATATTTATGTGCACTAACATACAAGAGACTATTTATGGCTTCTAGAAAGAAGATAGAAACCTGAAGAGTAATTAAAAGTTGAAGTATTTATGTAATTCAGTTCTATAACATTTCCTGTATTTACAGAATTGTTCTACTTTAAATGCAGAAAAAAAAAACATTTTAAATGAAACATCAATGTGCAAAGAAATGTTGAATTCATTAAAAAAACCATCTAGAGGCTTTGTCTTCATAGCCATCCTCACTTATCAGAAGAAGAAGGAAGGGCAGAATGGGATGAAGTTAACTGGTGCTCATAGCTAAAATTTTGCATTTCTAACTATTCAAGTAACATGATGATGAATGCAGGGAAAAGACTTATGTATATTCCATATTTTACAGCTTAGAAAAATACATATTGTGAAATACTGCTTCTAATACAGAAATAAAAATCGACAAAATGGGTGAACAATCCCCAAGCCTCCAGTGTCAATGTGCCACAGGAAAACAAAACTGACAGAAAATACAAGTAGGGTTTGCATGAGGAAAATTTCGATCTCAATTAGTTACTTTACGAGAATTAACAAAAGATTTAATAAAACGTATTTTAAAAGTGATACGGATTACCAGTAAGCAGTTTTTGCTCCTTGTTAAGCTGAATATATTTGCATCACTACATTCAGATGACAGATAGCTTTGATTTTCCCCTGGTAAGCCAGTGGCCACCGCTTGGAGAGAATACATTTTGATAGCTGAATAGCTCACATGCATATCTTGTCTACTTTGAATTGATCCCTTGTGGTTTCTTCAAAGCAAATTTAAGGCTGAGAAAATATTAAGGTGACCTAATTGTACAAGCCTGAAGTAATTTTGATCACAAATTAAGAGATATTAAATGAAATGCTTTGAGCTACTTCATTCTGAAAGACTGCACTGAATCACTCTGATAGAAGCAGAGCATTTTCAGCACTAGTGAAATGAATTGGTGGAACATCTCTGTATTTTGAATGTGGGTGGAGCTGTACTTAATCTGTATTTAACTTTAGTACATTAAGATGATCCCTCATTCATACTCATCTACAAAAAGAATGTAGCTGTCAATCAGAAATCCACAGAACAACTGGGAGAAAGCTGATCAAAACCAGACATTTCCCTTGACACTAAAGAAGAAACAAAGGCAGAATACTCAGAATGGCTCTAAAAAGATGAGGCATCTGAGGCATACAACAAAAATCCAAATTCTGTTCCAAATAAACAGCACTTCATGTAATGTGGATTCTGAATTATATCAGTGTTTTAATAAAAATAAAACTGATCTAGGGAGAGCTATGTAAGTGTCATACTGCAATTAGCCATCACCATTTTCTATTATAAATGTTTGTAGGAATATTCATTCTTACAACGCTGGCTGGAGGCCAGGTACCAAAAGCTATACAAATGTATTCAAGAGAAGGAAATGGTAAGATATCACTCCTCAGAAGTGTCCATTCCCACAGAACTTGATGACATCAGGACTCTGGTTTCATAGCAATTAGGCCATATACATAACATTCAGCCTTCATTTTACTTTGAAAAGACTGCTTCCTATATCTTTCCTAGGAGTAGCACAAAGTTAGTGCATCAAGACAGTCTGGGCTTTACAAATGCTCAATAATGCAAATTTTTATAACAAAAAAACACTAAATATTGATTGGGGGAGTGGAGGGGAAGAGAATCTATTATGTAAAGATATTTTTCTCACATATCCTCCATCTCTTCATTCCTCTCTGTTTTGTCAAGCTGTAAAATAATAACTTACACTCTTTCCTTTGCTCACTTTATCAGAGAAGACACTGAATTCTCTGTTCTGTGGTTGTCTGACAAACCTACTCTGGAAGGATGTCTGGGCTCTACCAGCTCTTTCATATTTAAGTCCTGGAAAATAATTCCTGTGTGATGGATTTAAAACAGACCTAAGCAGCACACACTTGTCCATTACTGACAATCTCTCCTTTTTACTGGGCACCACTGCTGCCAATTCCATAACCAAAATTATTTGCTACCCTTTATTTTCCTCTTCTCTTCTATATCTATCCAAGATAATGCAATTTTCTTTCATCCCTCCTTCTATTCCACTTCTCTACTTAAGTCTATCCCAGTGTTGTCATGATTCTATTTCCCACAGTACTGAATACTTTCTTTAATTTCTTCAGTGGTTTCTTTTTCTCTTTTCTATATTTTTGAACTTCCCCTCACAGTTAGTAAAATGTTTTATGTTACAAAGCACCACAAACACTCGAACTGCCATGTAAATTACACAGCATGTTAATAAAAATAAGGGAAAAAATACTGCGGCCCAAATACTTTCTGCTCTTCTGCCAGAGCTTTCCTTGTTCTTTCTGAGCTGCTTTGATTGCTGACTGCCATCTATACCCACTTGATTGACCTGCTGGCACTGCCAAAATGGTGTAGCGGGATTTAGAAACAAATCTGAGTCAGGCTGTAACTCTGTAGCACAATGTTCTCCTTGAAAAGAGTCCTATTCAATGCAGTTGGGGCATTTGGGATTGGTGAGAGGGTTATCCACTGAAACAGTGGTACCACACCAGGTGTTGCAGCTGCAGTTGCACGAGTTACATGGCTGTGTTTGGTCTGGGCCAGGATCTGTTCCCCTGCATGGTCTCAGAAACTCTCGTCTTGGCAATGGCAAAATTATGTTTCAGCCACCATACAGCAACATATGGCAGTACCAAACACCAACTTCTCAAACAGATGGATTTTTTTGTGTTTTATAACTTACAGCTTACTACCAGAGATAAGCATCTCTGTCCCTGCCTCCCATCTCAGCCCTTAACATTCCATCAAGCAAAAGAATTTATGTCTCCTTCCTCTCAATGTCCAGCAGCAACACCTTCCCACACTATAACAGCACAGCCCACTTGTGCAGGATAAAACACTTCAGTAGGTAAAGCTACTAACACCTCAAAACATGACCAACAGGACCCCAACTAAAGAGTACATGGCTCTGACTGATAAAAACATACTTGCGCTTTATATTCTCTTTGAAATGTATCCAAAAAAATCTCAAAAGAAACTATGTTGCACAAAAACAGTATACATATTTTGCTACGTAAAAATGGCCTGCTCTACTTCCTATTTTAATGCTGTTGGAAGTCATCCCAGCTTAGCAACTAATCTCACAGGGTATAGATAGTGGGAAGAAATCTTTTCCATAGGATTGCTTGCAAGGCCAGATTTGTAAGATAAGGGTCTCTACAGCTGAAACACCCAGTGCCTTAGTTCTAACCATCCCAGGGTGTCCAGGGGTGGAAAATTTCTCTGAGCCTTATGTTTGGCATGTCCCTCCTGACATGCCAATTCCTTGCCATGACAGCCAATGCCTTGCCGTGACAGCCAATGCCTTGCTTCATCCTTTCCTGATTAAAGCTCTTTTCCAGACCTGTTTCATCATAACACAAGGGGAGAATTGCCATAGTTTTAGAATAAGGTGCAAAATTCTCATTTTACAAGCAACTTGTTGGGGAGATTTTGTGGGGTTTTTTGGTTGGTTCATTTAGGGTTTGTTTATTTGGGTTTGGGGGGGAGGTGTTGGGTTTTGGTTTTGATTTTTTTTTTTTTGTCTGTTGGACAGAACTGTCTTGTTATTCCTTTCGACCATTTGGAGCATGCAGATTTACAAGATATTCATCATGTATTTTTTATATCTTGAGAGACATCTTAAAAGATCTTGTGCTCCATGATTACTAATAACTAAAGGTCATATAGCATATAATCTTTAAAATATACCTCTTTCTCACCTAATGTTGTCTTGTCTATTTCAGAACACTTTGTGAATCCAAAAAATAACCAGAAATATAGGTCACCAGAAAAAAGGTGCATGGAACCTGTCTGTCAGTGTAGTAAACCTTGCTGCAAGTATTTGACTGTAATTTAACCCTACACTTTACTATAATATTCATACCATTATTTCTGATCTCTAAAAATTTATTCTAAATAATTCTTATGACAACTGCATAACTCCAAAGTATATCCAAGACCAGCCATTCTGTTAAGCTGTAATTACTCAAATTCACCCTGGAGTACATAGTTACTTTTGCTGTGGAACAGACATTTCCTTTGCAACTCTACCAGAACTTGCTGGATGTGGTATATTGCTTGAACTCTCAGCTGCTAGTTACCACTGCTCAGCTGAAACAGTTGACATAAACACAGTCCCGGTGGCACATCTGAGAGGACTGTTGAGGAAAGCCATCTG
This sequence comes from Pitta sordida, assembly GCA_013390025.1. Lineage (NCBI taxonomy): Eukaryota > Metazoa > Chordata > Aves > Passeriformes > Pittidae > Pitta > Pitta sordida. The sequence continues at coordinate 28,612 of WEKX01026084.1, forward strand.
GGTTGATTCTGCCTCTGGCAAAGATAAAACCATTCTTGGGGTTGTCTTCACTCAAGGTCCAGGTTATATGTGGTGGATGATGCAAGAGAGAGGAGACACAAGGCGTGTGCCCCGTAGGGAAACCTGACTCTTGCATAACATGCATACAGAACAGTTGTGTTTTCATTCATGTTAACATATGTATGGGTGTGTTTGGTTCTGGTGTAACAGGTGGAAATAGAAGAAATTCAGGGGTGGGTAATGTCATGGATTAATACATATGGACCTGGGGGGGTTTATTTTTTTAATTTTTTCTATTTTCTCCCAGGGGTGAGCACAGACAGCTGCTTTCTTTCATTGAAGGGTTCCAGCGGTGCTGGCCCCCACTGGCACGGGGCCTGCGCTCCGCACCCCGTGCTTCAGCGCTCGCGTGGCCGGTAGGACGGATCGGTTCTGGGCTGCCATGGGAGTGCAGCATGCTGCGTCAGCAACACACCCGCCTGGTTCCCTGCCTGAGCCAGCAGTAACCATGTGGAAGCAGCTGGAGGCTGCCGTGACGATGATGTGGACCACTGGCTCTTCGGGAGTTAGTGGAAGACGGACAAGATTGACAGCTCAGAGCTGCACCCCACCGGGCAGAGATGAAACGACAGTGGAGGGACTGTAAAGGCTTTCAAAAGTTACAGCATTGAGAGATTCATCCTCTTCCATACGGAACTTTGCAGCAAGGTCCTGCTGCCACTGCTTTCTCTCAGCTGATCTGTCGAACATCACCATCTCCTGTTACCCCTGATGACACCTGATGACAGCCAGTGGACTCTGGACTTTTCCTGCTGCTTGAATCCATCGTTAGAATTTTATCCTTTTTTCCGGGGATATTTTTTGGTTATTCGTGTTTTGGTGAGGGTTGGGGTGAGGGATCCTGTTCTGTCGGGGGTGGAGCCTGTCGTATGTTGGGAGTTTTATTCTTGGGGAAGTTCTACTTTTATTTCCCTGTTGCCAGTATCATACTTGTACGTACATTGTTTTCATTTATACTCTCTTTTAATAAATCTTGTTACACCTCTAATGATTTCTCGTCCAAGGAGTGATAAATAACCCCTTTACTTGTCTTAAACCAAGACATTCTATTTCAGTCCAAAGTCAAAGATGTTAGTTCACACGCAACTTTGACACGGTTTCCCACAATAAGCTTCAGGAGAAACTTGTAAAGCACGGGCTGGAAAGGAACATTTTATGCTGGGTCACAAACTGGTTGGAAGGGCGAGCTCAGAGGGTGGTGGTGAATGGTGCAACATCGGATTGGCGGCCAGTCACCAGTGGAGTCCCACAGGGGTCAGTGTTTGGCCCAGTACTGTTCAACATCTTTATCGATGACATGGATGAGGGAATTCAATCCATCATCAGCAAGTTTGCAGATGATACTAAGCTGGGGGCAAATGTTGAACTGCCGGAGGGTAGGAAGGCCCTCCAGAGGGACCTTGACAG
>WEKX01026084.1:60750-84850 GCA_013390025.1 Pitta sordida
TGGATGTTGTGTATTTGGGCCTTAGCAAAGCCTTTGACATGGTTTCCCACAATAAGCTTCAGGAGAAACTGGTAGAGCACGGATTGGATGGAAACACTTTATGCTGGGTTAGGAATTGGTTGGACGGATAAGCTCAGAGAGCGCTGGTGAATGGTGCCACATCTGGCTGGCAGCCAGTCACTAGTGGAGTCCCACAGGGGTCTGGTACTGAGGCCTGGTACTGTTCAACATCTTTATTAATGTGTCCTGAAAGCTGATCATTTTTTGTAGCAGTTTTCTGCTACAGACTGAAAATGGAAACTCCTGGTGAAAGGATCAAAGCCAGATGAAAAAAAAAATTCTAAACAGAGAAGTAGCTATGTAAGAAACTGCAGTAAATCGGAGGCAGAAATACAATCAACAGTAGCAGAGATGGGCAGTGTTCTGCAGTAGGAGCTGGGATTTGGTGTCCTTCCATTGTGACCAAAATGTAAGAAAGGCCCTAACTCCAAAAGTGGAACAAGCTGTGTTGAACAATTCAGATTAGAGGAAACATCTCCCTGTTATAGTGGTCCACCCCTCTATGAACAAATGCTGAGTGAACATTCATGAGATGTACACCCTTCTGTATGCCCTGAAAACTGCCTGGCATGAAACCTACACAATGAGACATGTAGACCTCACCACTTTCCAACATCTAGAGGCTTCATTCTGCCTGATCTAATGCCCTGCAACAGGATCACAAAGACTTGGTACATCAGACTCCATAGTTATGTTTAGAAAAGCAAATCAAGTTGAACAGACTGATTATTTGGTATTTCTGATTGAAAACAAAAACCGAACAAACAAAAACCCCAGCCTTGGTACAAAATTAGTACCAAAAAAAAAAAGTTCCTCTATGAGACGAAGAGAGGCTTTCTCTTTGTCTGGCCTTGGTGCATTAAAAAAATCTGTTTCTCAGTGGTTATTATACACACAATTTTACCCTTCCCCCTCCCCCCTCCAATGTCAAAAACTGGACTATAGGAATGAAGTAGTTGTGAGACAGTAAGTAGCGAGAGGGATATCTATAGCACTCACTAAATGAGAGTTCCTCTTCATGATTGAAAGACCTACATAGATTTAATTGTAGATGCTTGACTGGGATTGGATAAGAGAATTTCTTTCAGTTCTCTTTTACTGAAATATTCTTAAAACAACAATGGGCAGTGAAAGTCACATGTCTTCTTACCTGAAAGTTTATAAAACTCTTTGGAGATGTTGAACTATACTGTAGGAATTTCTTACTACGTAGCTCCAGGAGCATCTGTCAATCTGGATTCCAACTGGTGTTTTCTAAAATGCAAAGCAATGCATGCTCTCAACAGAGAAAGTATTTTACACAAGTGCCTTATTCATGTATACAAGTGGGTGGATCAACTGTTTAAAGTCAACAAGAGATGATAAGAAAGGGTATGTATTTGTGCGTGCCTACAGTTAGTGTTCACAAATATCATTCTAAGTATTTCAGATGAGAGTATTTTAATTTGTTTATAAACCTCATGTACTCTGGAATTTTATTAGTCTGCATTCCACTCCCAGGAACAACTTCCAAATAGCTCCAGGAGTAGAGAAAAAAATAAACTACACTACTGTTTTGGGACTGACTATAGAGGCTAAGAAGTAATGCCACTGAGGTTACCCTCTGGAAGAGGATACCATGTCAAGTACAGGCAAGAGCTGTTCAGTTTGCAAATGGAGGCATAATGTAGCAGAACATACAAGAAAGATGAAGGACTAAGTAATTGTTAAAACTATGGCCTCAATATGAGAGAAACAATTAATAAAAGTCAGGTAGTAAAAGTGAGTTCTAAAAACTTATGAAATGGCATTTGTGGCCACTCATAGTATGGAGTGATCCTAATCCCAGTAAGAACCTAAACATTCTGGCTGTTGCCTCTCACCTCCATCCAGAAATCCACCTAACAATTCAAGGACAAAACATGCAGTTTTTCTTGTACCTTCTAGATATTTTTGAAATATCAAATTAAACAAAAATTATCTACAGCCTTCTGTCACATTTTCATGTCTGAGTTTTAACCTGAGCCAACGTCAAAATTTCCATACCTATATTTACCTCTCAGTATACAGTTGAAGGATTAGAAGGGTCGAATGTCTTACTCAATGAAGAAAAAAATAACTGTAGCTCTTTTTGTTCAGTTCAAATTGTCAGGCTACAGCATTATTTTCTTTATCATATTTGATGAGCAATAATGTTTAAAAGAATAATCTACAGACCTGTACCTACTGTTCTTCAGGAGATACGTTACAATTCTCTCAGAATGTCATTCTTTCTACAAATTTTTCATTGTGAAATTGTCCTGAGGCCATTAAGAACCATCTATGTGTCAAAGAACTTGAACCTAAGGAATCTGGAGAATAACTATTGATCTAGGACACCTGCCATTTCAAGAGCTATCCATAAGAAACCTGGCACTTGACAGTAAGTGGAAAGGCTGTGCACACTGAAATACAACTGAGTCTTCAGGGTCCCTATAGCCATTGCATAGAGAAGCAGCACTGGAAAGAAGAGATATAGATTCTGCTTTTTAAGAGCATGTCTGCCTGAAGAATCTTGTTTTGGTTTTGTCTACCACATGTATTAAGCACACAGAAAAATTGGCAGGATTTATGATAACTTCTCTTGGCATTTGGTGACTTCAAAACGAATTACTAATAGTTTGTTGTTCATTCTGAATGACTCTAAGTTCTTGGATACAATTCCATCTTTCGTAGATACTTCTCAAGAGGATGCCTGTATTTCCTAAGCAAAAGGTAGACTAAGTGAACTGAGTCTCGTATCTTCGAAATGATATGCCAAGCAGAGAATTCAGATTTGTTCGATAGTTCCATGTTACTGTACAAACTAGCTTTCAATTACTTAGCTGCAAATATGTCACATATCAATCCATGAATGAGAATTTGCACTAAGGAAAGAAAAAAATGCTTCTCCACATCAAAGAATCAACTTCTTGGCAGTAGAGTAATATTGATCCAAGTAAAGACAGACCATTTTCTTTCCAATTACATTTTATTTTCTCACTAATGAATTTCTGACTGAAAAATAGATAGAATTTTATTTTAATTAATCGTGCTTTTGCTTTTTCATCAAAGAAAACTGTGTCATCAGAAGGACGTTACCCACAACAATACAGTCAATGAAAATAAGAGAGGAAATGGATCTCAAGAGATTATCTAGTTCAATACTTTGCTTTGAAGTAGGAGAAATGTGTTCATTTTTCATGACTGATGTTTATCTTTCATGTTCAACAAAAAAGGATTGTGCGACTTAAGGGAGAATGGCAGAAAGAAATGCTTTTCTCAGATACTGTCTAAGAGCTGAATTACATGATGTACTCAACTACTATTTCCTGTCTTTGGAGACAATTATGTAGGGAAACATGAAGTTCATGTCTTATTGTTAATTGTCCTGTCATGCTTCTTTGGTCCATTTCAGGATCCAGAGAAGAGCGACAAGTATGGTGAAAGGACCAGAGGACAAGCCCTATGGGGAGCAGCTACGGGAACTGGGGTTGTTGAGCCTGGAAAAGAGGAGGCTCAGAGGTGACCTCATTGCTGTTTACAACTTCCTGCAGGGAGGTTGCTGCCAGGTGGGTGTGAATCTCTTCTCTCAGGCTGACGACACCAGTACGAGAGGACATGGTCTCAAACTACGCCAAGGGAGGTTTACACTGGATGTTAGGAAGAGGTTTTTCACAGAGAGAGTGATCGCTCATTGGAATGGACTGCCCAGGGAGGTGGTGGAGTCGCCGTCCCTGGAGATGTTTAAGAGAAGGCTGGATGAGGAGCTTAGTGACATGGTCTAGCTGTGGGGTGTTGGGCTGGATGGTCCTGTAGGTCCCTTGTGGCTCGGAGAGGCCTGTGAGCCTGTGAGAGAACTACGTCTATGTTCACCACCCTGGGGTGTGTGTTCGGTCTCTGTACGGGCGATAGCTGGTGAGTTGGACTAGATGATCCTTGTGGGTCCCTTCCAACTCGTAGCATTCTGTGATTCTGTGATTTCTTTCCCATTTAAAATTGTCCATTACTAAAGGTGTGACGCAATTTCACCACACTTTTGCAATTTTTGTAACCAACTGTATCTGGTGTGTCTGGTATTCACTTGACAGATGGCTATAGAAATTGAAAGATAGAAACAACAGGACTTGAAGATTTAAGTTCAAAGGGGAGGACAAAGGTCCCATGGCTCTTCTTTCTGAAACTGTTTATGGATAAGATAAGGAAGAAATATTAATGAATTAATTTTATTAATTTCATCCTTTTCTTTCAGAAGACAAAAAGCTGTGTTGGCTATCGCTACCTTTAGCTTGACAGCAGCATGCTTTGCTGGTGGTGTGTTACTATCTCTAGGAAAACTTCATTCACTCTCCATAATTTTGAGCCTTCCTGGACTCAGAAGAGGTAAGTGAGCTCTACACCCTACACTGTTTAAGTCCTAAAATTCGCCAATATTTAAAAAAAAAATGCATCATGACTTCTGAAAGTCTTTTGAGGCCTTCTGAAGTTAGCCATGCACGGAAAAATGCAAAAATAGTAAAGAAGTGTGTTGCCTTTGGTCAGAAAGCTAATGCTTATCATAGAATCCAAAGAAAAGATACACTTGATTCTACTTCTTAATGAGTGATTACATATATTCTTAAATGCTTACACATCCTGAAAGTAACGAATATGTTACCTACTACAGATGCAGTACTGTAGCAGTCAGATAGTTCACCTCTCACTTAAAGGTTTACTTCTAATTATAAAATCCATCATGTTATGATAAACTTGCTAAGCTAAGCTATCTGTTCTTTGGAAATACAATACTTTCCATGAGCTTTACTCCATCTGTATTAATATTATTGGTGTCAAATAGGTGGCAAATGAGTTAATAAGGCACAGTTAACTAAGTTCCTTAAAACGCTTGGGAGTTGGACTAGATCATCCTGTGGGTCCCTTCCAACTCAGAATAACCTGTGAACCTGTGAACACCAAGAATACTTAAGCAAATGTAACAATAAATACAGTCAGGTCTCCTATATCGCAGACCCGCAGTCTTAATCGAGTTCCGTGAAGCCCTACTTCCATGTTGAATGGCAGCTCATTAACATGCAAATTTGACCCGCACCCTCAGACGGCTCCCAGGTGCTGTTTCAGCACTGTGTTGCTGTGTATTAGTTGCCGCGACGGCCATACTGGGGGGATTGAGAAGCGGCAGAGCCACGATGGCCAGGATGGGGCGAGTGGAGTGGCAGGGCCGGTGTGGGCAGGCTGAGACAGGGCGAGCCGCCACGACAGGGCTGCCACTACAACCGAGACAGCGCAAGCAGAGTGGCCGAGCTGCCACGGCGGCTGTGAGGGTTGATTTGCATATTCATAACTGCCTTATTGAATATTCATGGGTGCCAAGTCAAGCATGCACAGTTGCTAAAAGGGGCCTCTGTCACTAAAAAATCATGTCGCTAAGATCTGAAGACATAATACGGGGGGCACAAAGTGCAAGAGGGCCGACTGCATTTACAAAATCTTAAAATTTTATTTTGCCTCTCTTTCCTTCAGAGAGAAAGCATGAAAAGAATTGGGTCTAGACAGAGAAAAGGTTTGTGACATTTCTATTGAATATAAAAACTAATTAAAATCAACCAGACAAAAGGCAATTTGCATGCTACACATTTAAAGTGATCTTATTTGAAGAACTGCTGCTGCTCTCAGTAAGTTAGAGTGAAAGCTCATTACTTCTTTAGTACTCAGGGAAGCAATGATAAAACTTTCAATGTGGTATCTGATGCATGTCCAGCTAACACATTTGTGTTAACACATCTGTACATAGCATCTCGTTAGCAATTTAACACTATTCCAAATTACTGTGAGTCTCAATGAAGCTGTTTATTTTCAGTCTATGACTAGGTAATTGGTATAGGAGTCAATGGAATCAGCTTAGACTTGATGACAGCCTGGCCCGAAATTTCTTAGTCTTAGCTATTCTGGTAAGAAATCTATTCTTATCAATAAGTAGACTGAAAAAAACCCTTGACATCATACAGTGGCTAAATTTAATCACAAGCACATAATCATAAATGTGCTTTGGCTTCCCAGCCAAAGATATATCACTAATGACATAATGACAGACTGAAGACAAAGATATCACAAAATATTTTTAAATAATCCAGTCTCCTAATATTGACCTAGCATGTTTTCTTCCTGAAAATTTTTGTACAGAGGTAAGTGGGTAACAACTGATGGTCCAAGCCAATACTAATTTTAAAAATTATCTTCTTTCCTGGAATACATAGCGTCAAGAAATTGCATTAGGTCTTTGGAAAATAGGGAAATAAAGACTATGTTAAGAGGATGAAAAAATTCTGTTCACAAAATTGTGTAGGAGTAACTGTTCACCCCAGCAACTGTGTGCTGCTGGAAGTAGACAAACACAGGCACCACCTTTTTAAAGAGATTTATAGATTGAGTTTTTTGAACAAATTTAATTCAGACCTTATCAGTCCATCTGTAGGATAATGCCTAAAGCTGATCCGTGCTTGATGTGCAAATGCTAGGTCTGTAATTTGCATGCACAAGTGATATGCAGGGGCCCATGTGCACTTACGTATGTAGAAGATGACATTTGAAAAACTGGCTCCTAGAATCACTCCTTCTGTGAATGTTATGCAGCCATCTGTACAAAAGTAACAACCAAATACTTTGCCATCAGCAGGGTGTTAGCCTTTCAGATATGACTGGTTGAGAGGGGGATGTTATGAAAACTTCATTTCAACAGAAACCTGTTTTTTCAACTAATACAGTTTTCCAAGACAATGGTAAATATGCTGTTGGTTTTCAAATGGATCATTCCTTTCTTCACCAGTGTCAAATTTGATTGATCTGATAGATGCTAAAAATGTTCATGCTTTGGAACTTCAGTTTTCTCTGTAGCATTATACTCAGGAATTTTTGTGATACATTCTAGCAGGTCAGTGATGGAAGTGTGGCCTCCGGAAGGACTGTGGCTTATGACAGCACCCACTAGCTCAGATAATACCACAGTATTTTGGTGAAGAAACCCCCGCCATCATTCTTTTTCTTAGCAAAAGAAGCCTTTCAAAAAGTATCAGGAAAACCAAGAAGGAGGCAATTTGCCCTCTCGTCCACTCCAGTAAATCTGGAAATCCAAACTTGCCATATAATTGTGCATCATTCTTCCATATGGGAACTGTCGCAGGACAAAGGTCTTTTTCAGAGGACACTTCCAAGCCAAATTGTCAAAAAATTTCTCTGCATTAGGATCAAAGCCAAGTCAGCTGCTAAACCAGGTGCAAACTGGTCAGCACTCAGTTTTCAATGAAGCACATTGCCACTCCATCAGTGGAGTGAGTGGACAAAGTATGCAATGAGAGAGGCATGAAGGGCAAGACCTCAGATGATGAGAAACACATACGGAATACACAGGTCATGCCCTATACAAAACACTCAGTATGTTAAATCTATTAGGAGCTACACTGCCGAGATTCTATAGTATGCCCTGTTACAGGTATTAAAATACACATGACGCGTGTTAGATGCACCTGACTATATAATCTAAACACAGGTGATGGCCAATGGGAGAATTCATAAAAGAGTCATGAAAACAAGCATGTGGCAATTTTCCAGAATCTGCTGAAATAGCACACTTCCCAGGACATGGGTTCTGCCTTCACACACTGTTCCAGAGAAGTTATTTAGAAAAGTAGAAGTGACTTTTATTTGTCATATTACTCTGCGTAAATACTCATTCCATGTTATTCTTCCTGAGCATTTTATATGAGACCAAGATTATGTGTGCACACGTATGTACAAATCAGAGAAACTAACAGAATTTTTTCAGTGAAGTCTTACAATCTTTTCATGGGGTGAAACAACAAACAAATGGCTTGTATATTTTCACTATATATTTAGAACAATTTTTTCTCTCAGTTATACATATTGCTGTCAGTTGAACCAAATAGAATTTTATCCATGAATCAGAAATGAAAAAACACAAACCCAACTTATTCATAACAAAATGTTGCTGCAAGCTGGCAACTTTCAGAGTGAAATGCTGTGTTAAACTTTATTCACAAAACCTCTGCGGAGAGATACAGAGTCTGACAATGTCTGTACTCAGTTTAGAAGGAGATATTTGAAATTCATTATATTTTTCGCTCTCCTTTCATTCACATCTTGTTCGATTCTTTACAAAGGACACTGAATACAGGGACAAAACAATCTTATCCCACTTTGGTAATGCTTTATTCACCTGTTCTACTGTTACAGTATTTGATACACACTTTCTGATATGGTGAATTATTGCACTGGAAGCAAGACAATAACAAATCAGGAAGAAGAAGCCAGTGGACTTGTGATTTTCTTTGTATATGTTTGAAAAATGTGTTTTGTTGCCCAGTCCCCAACCAGCATTGCCAGAAACAAGTCAGCAACTACTTTGCTTTTGCTACCAGAAGCCTTTCTAAGGAAGATTTTAGTGGAAAAGGGCACAGGGTAGGCAAAAGCGTATATGAAGTATATGTCTAAAATCATTCCTCCCTCCTCAGGTTGACATCAATTTTCATAGAAACAAAGATGGAAATGAGCATCCATCAGTTAAATAAAATTAGTAATGGTCAGGTTTTGTCACTGAAAACAAGGGGTTGAATTCATGAAAGTGAGAGTTTTAAAATTAGTCTTTCAGTGTATTTTTCTGCTCTTGCCACACTGGGTCTTTGTGGAATGCAGTCATAAATCACCAGGAGCCAGCAAGGAAGAGAAGGAGGAGAAGAACTCCAGAAGACATGCAACATTTAGATGAAAAAGCAAAACAAAACACAGATTTGACGTTGGAGTCCTAAATCCCTAAAAATTAAGATGCATATTTAAAATTGCATAGTTTTTTATAGTGACTTTTTCATACCTTTTTTTGAAAACCAAATTCTCCAGTCCTTTTAAGAACTGCAAAGATAGTCTTCAGAAATCCCACTTTTCTTTGAGAGAAGTGGCTTTCCAGGTTACAAAGATATTTAATTACTAATAATATATTCTGTGATATCTTGTTTTATCCATACGGACTACCCCCAAAGACATGAAACAAGGAAGCCAAAGTATCTTTTGTTATGTAATTGCAGAATGTTGAGATGTAAAAATACTAGACTTGAGGTCACTTGAGATTATTGTTTACCATACCATGGTAAACAGTATGGTATGGATACTAAACCTCACATTTCTTTTATTGTGGTGGATCTCCTTTTCCATTAATGATATTAGTCTTGCTTTCTAAAGTATGAGAATCTTCCTTTGTGGGAAATCATAGCAATCAAAACTAGTTTTGCAGTAGCTGCTTTCAAGGCTAAGTGTGTTTGTGCTGTGCTATACCTGCACATTACATCAACCACAACATTCAACTGTAATTTTTGCTCTTCCTTCTTTGTTTACAGTTGAAAATCTACCGACCTGTTCCTTTTGGAGTTTGTACTCACTATGAAACCATCAACTAGGAGTCTGTGCTGCAAAGTCATACTTCTATATCAAGATAAAGCAGCAGAATTTCTTCCCAGCACTTTGGATGCTTAAAGCTCGGTAGCTTCTCCTCTCTTTGGATGAGTTTCATTCCCATCACACATGGTTAAAGGATAAAAATTACATGCTTAGTAATTTTTTTTTTCAGGAATGCTGCCTGATTTCTACAGTGCATTGATATAAAGGTCAAATTCCATCAGCTTCTGCCAGAGAATTTTCTGAATTTTGTTCTTTTTTCAGAACATACAATTAAACGCTACACTTGCTTTAAAAATCCTTCAACATCTGGGAATTTTGTTAATTTCTTCCAAAAGAAATGTTATCTTTATAAACTTTTTGTTGATTTCTGTATTTAGGTGCATTATTTCAGCATTTAGTCTCCGGCAATGTGTTGAATCCTTTCCTGCAGTCCCCAAGGCTCTCAGGAGCAAAAAAGAACATTGTGTTCCTGTGGACTGCCCAGGACACATGCTGCACAGCTGTGCCAAATTTGCAGCTGACCAATTGGCCTATGCTGCAAGAAGAGTAATTTTCAACATTTACATTGTTTATTTTAATGTGTGCCAGATAGACCAATTCACTGTGAGAATTCTTTGATTTTACTGATGTTTGGAGACCCAACCAGTTCCCAGTGAAGTCAATGAGTGTTCTTCCAGTCCTTATAACACGATTTGGATGAATCTTTAAGCAGGTAGAATTGTTTTTCACCACCTATCATGCTCAGAGACATTAAAAAGTTCAATAATCCCCACTTTGTACCATCCCATAATGGCATTTATGCTGAAATTTAAAAGAATAGCACAATCTTTAAAGGTAGCTAGAAGTCAAATGGGGCAGTGAATTTAAACTAGCAAATTTCCTAGGTTAAGACTTTATTGGAAATGGTAGTAATAATGGCAAAATTTTTTCTGGGTTTTGTCCAGAAATAACATACCTTTTGGAGTCCTAAGCCCTGCTCACTGAACATGGTGCCTTATCTGGATGAAGGCAGTGCAGAAACAAGGGAACATTGGGCATCTAATCCAAAATTCTATGATGTGATTTCATTAGCAGAATTTTTTAAAGAGAGGAAGAGGGCACAACTCAACCATAAAATGTTTTGATTAGCATTTAATGTCTGAAACTATTTCAGACTGAATATTTCAGTTTACAGTACATATAAACAGACTTACGAAAACTAGCACTTACAAAGATGAAGTCATAAGCAGGAAGACTCCAAAACCAGATGACATTTGGGTCTGAAGCCAACAATAGCATCCACCCTGCAGTATGAAATCAACAAGGCAGCAGCAATGTCCATATACATACTTGTTTGTGTATGTTAGTATATAAGCATAAACAGTATGTACACTGTACATTTTTTGGTGCATACAAAAAGACAGAACAACTGGACAGTTCAGGGATACTGCACCAAACACTTACTAAATTACTGGGGGGAAATGGAAGAAAATTAAGTCGAATAATTATTCTCCCCAGTTCCTACAGAAATTCTTTTCAGCAATTTGAAGCAGCACAATAACGGTATAGTATATGTAGGAAGAAATTAAGTAGGTAAGATGGCCTATTTCTTGGAAAAACTGGGCTGTTTGGTACCCTACTTTTCTTCCCCTCTTTCAATGTCATTCTCCACCTCTGGAGTAATTATAAGGAAGCACATGAAAGAGATAGAAATTTAGAAGATAACTTGTTACAAGAAAATAAAGGAATATTTGTCTCATAGGAAATAATGGAACACACCACTTCTCCTGTTATACTTCTGGTGAAAACTCACAAACACTTTATACAGTGAATCCTCCCTGTATCGCGACTTCTCCTTCACGACCTCGCTCATTTGAGAAGCAATTTCTTCGCAGTCCGACTTCCGGGGTCTGCGAACTTCCTCAGAGCACGCATGCGCTGTACCTCTGATTTGCCATGGGGCGGTGCTGGCTCTCCCTGTGAGGCGGGATGGGCCCGCCCCCCGGGGTNGTACAGCTAAAGTCGTCACTCACAACTTCCTGGTATCTGAATTCAGGATTGCTTAGGGCTCCAGATTCCTTGAACTGGAATATACTCATGTACATTATTTGGCACTGGGCTGCTGCTTTCCACAAAGCTAATGAAGTAAGGAGCCTGAAAACAAAAAGAGAAGATTGCTTATTTTAAGCACAGAGGTATGTGCCTTGTCAGAATTTTCTCTAAATTAAGGTGATATATCAAGAAATGTGTTTATTAGGGATGTCTATAGGAATCTAAAATGCTACACTGGATAGAAGACTGGGAGAACCACGAAAAATGCTACTGCTCAAGGAACTTGAAAATAGCTATAAACAACTATTTGGGGATGAAGAGCATCAACTATAAGTACAGTCAGCCCTCTTGTACTTCACGCCCCCCATATTTTGGCTTTTCACATCTTAGCAACATGATATTTCAGCGATGAAGGAGGCCCCTCTTCGCAACTGCGCATGTGCAACCGCTCCAGCGGCAGCGGTGGTGGCGGCAGTGGCGGTGGCACGGCTGCCTGTGCCGTTCTGGCCACGGCCGCGGCAGCTCCGCTTCGCCACCCCACACCGGGCTCCACTGCTTCCCCAACCCCCTCGGGCAGGGTCAGGGCTCCGCTGCTTCACCACCCTCACAGCAACTGATACACAGCAACACAGCACCAAACCAGGGAGCTGTCTGAGGGTGCGGGGCAAATCTGTCCATTCAATATGGAAGTAGGGCTGCGCGGAACCTGGTTAAGACTGTGGGTCTGCAATATAGGAGACCGGACTGTATAACTGGTCATTTCCATCTCCACTTTCACTACAGTCTAACATAATTGAAAGCGCACTGCCAAAAAAAGGTACAGAATATTTTTTCTGTATGTCTGTTAAGAAAAGGGAAATGCTATGGTATCAGTTAAGGGAAACACTAAGTTTAAGGCCAAACATTTATGGAAGAAGTTATATTAGCCAGCAAGAAGAAATGAAGAACAGATTTTCCCTGAAACAACAAGCAAAAACCAATAAAGATCTAATGTCACCACAAATATTAACTTTTGATATCTTTCTTCCTAAAATGGTTTTAATTTCCCATTGTCTTGTTTCCAAAAGAGAAAACAAAGTCAGTCACACAGAGCTGACAAGACCACATGTGACAGATTGACCCTGGATGGACACTGGCTACTCACCAAAGCTGCTCTATCACTCCCCTCCACAACTGGACAGGGGGCAGAAAACATAACAAAAGGCTTATGAGTTAAGACAAGGACCAGGGGAGATCACAAACAGATTACAGTCACAGGCAAAACAGACTCAATTTCAGGACATTAATTGAGTTTANCCCCCATATTTTGGCTTTTCACATCTTAGCAACATGATATTTCAGCGATGAAGGAGGCCCCTCTTCGCAACTGCGCATGTGCAACCGCTCCAGCGGCAGCGGTGGTGGCGGCAGTGGCGGTGGCACGGCTGCCTGTGCCGTTCTGGCCACGGCCGCGGCAGCTCCGCTTCGCCACCCCACACCGGGCTCCACTGCTTCCCCAACCCCCTCGGGCAGGGTCAGGGCTCCGCTGCTTCACCACCCTCACAGCAACTGATACACAGCAACACAGCACCAAACCAGGGAGCTGTCTGAGGGTGCGGGGCAAATCTGTCCATTCAATATGGAAGTAGGGCTGCGCGGAACCTGGTTAAGACTGTGGGTCTGCAATATAGGAGACCGGACTGTATAACTGGTCATTTCCATCTCCACTTTCACTACAGTCTAACATAATTGAAAGCGCACTGCCAAAAAAAGGTACAGAATATTTTTTCTGTATGTCTGTTAAGAAAAGGGAAATGCTATGGTATCAGTTAAGGGAAACACTAAGTTTAAGGCCAAACATTTATGGAAGAAGTTATATTAGCCAGCAAGAAGAAATGAAGAACAGATTTTCCCTGAAACAACAAGCAAAAACCAATAAAGATCTAATGTCACCACAAATATTAACTTTTGATATCTTTCTTCCTAAAATGGTTTTAATTTCCCATTGTCTTGTTTCCAAAAGAGAAAACAAAGTCAGTCACACAGAGCTGACAAGACCACATGTGACAGATTGACCCTGGATGGACACTGGCTACTCACCAAAGCTGCTCTATCACTCCCCTCCACAACTGGACAGGGGGCAGAAAACATAACAAAAGGCTTATGAGTTAAGACAAGGACCAGGGGAGATCACAAACAGATTACAGTCACAGGCAAAACAGACTCAATTTCAGGACATTAATTGAGTTTATCACCAGTCAAAAACAGAGCAGGATTAATGAGAATTAAAACAAACCTTTAAAACACTTTTCCCACATATCTTCCTCTTTCCCAGGCTCCACCTCCCTCCTCCAGGTGGTGCAGATAGGGGAGGTTATGGCCAATTCATGACAGGTTGTTTCTGCCATTGCTGAGGGAAAGGAGTCCTTCCCCTGCTCCAGAGTGAGGTCCCTCCCACAGGAGACAGTTCTCCATGAAATTCTCCAGCATGAGTCCTTCCCATGGGCTGCAGGTCTTTGTGAGAGTACAGTCCTTCAGGCACAGCATGTTCCAACATGGATTCCCCACAGGTTCACAAGTCCTACCAGGAAACCTACTCCAGCTTGGGCTCCTCTCTCCATAGATCTAGAGGTCTCTGCCAAGAACCTGTTCCAGCGCGGGCTTCCCAAAGGGTCACAGTCTCCTTCCGCCATCCATCTGCTCCAGCATAGGGCTCCTCTACAACTTACAGGTGGATCTCTATGGACCTCTGTGAGCTTCAGGGGGACAACTTGCCTCACCATGGTCTTCACCACAGGCTGCAGGATAGCCTCAACTCTGGCACCTGGAGCCCCCTCCTTCTCCACTGACCCTTTTCATATACTCAATCCTCTGTTCTCTGAGTGTAATTACATCTGCACCATAACTTTCTTTTCCTTCTTAAATATGTTGTCACAGATGTTACTACCACCTCTGATTTACTTGGCCTTGGCCAGTGGCAGGTCAGTCCTGGAGCAGGCTGCCATTGACACTGCTGGACATGGGTGAAGTTTCTAGTATCTTCTCACAGAAGGCACTCCTGTAGCCCACTCACTACATGACTGGCCATGAAAACTCAATAAATTCCACCCTTAAGGAGAAATGATAAAGTGGCTTGGTGGGCACATAAAGTCCAGAAAAGTTCAGCATACCATGTCATCCTACCTCAAATAAAATGAGAAGGCCAAACCCAAGAAAAGTAGTAATTCAAGACTCTGGGACAAATTTCTTTAAGGCAGCTTAGAGTCACATAGGATGTTAAACCTATTTTCCTTTTCTTTACTTTGCTTTTACTTTCCTTGGTCCAAAAACACACATCTCTATTCCTGCTGTTACCCTACCTGAGCAAATTAAGACAAATATAATGAGAAGAAAAAAGAAACTACTTTTTATGAATCACTATGTCTGAGAACCTCCAGATTTTGATTTTGTCACTATATGAAGGATGCAAAATATGAAAAGAGTGAAAGTCTGCCTCAGATATTGGAGTTTGTCCAGTGCCTAGCTAAGGTAGCACTCGTTTATTCATACTACAGTATCATTCAGGAGACTTACATGAACAAAAGTTTCGTTATATGCTATGTAAGCACAAAGAACGGCATCCTCTTTTTCGTTCGAGAATTGTAAGGTAAAGTAAGTGTGATGAGGATTTAGTAATCAGTGAGGTGAAAGTGAAGAACAGGGAGAAAGCTGCTACAGTACACACCAAAGAAAGGGGCTGAGAAACAGGTCTTAGGTAATAGTTTCTGCCTAAGACAACAAAAACAATAATGAGCACTTTTCTTAGACTGTCCATGGGCTTAGCAGTACTTTTAGTCATTTCATCTCCTTGTCAGAACACAAGAGTACAGGGGGAGGGTCTTGTAATGCAAATTGCACAGTGTGAAAATTATGTAGGTACTGTCGGTGAGCATACATGTGTATGAGGGGCAAGTAATGTCATCTTTCTTGAGTTTTGCTCTGTACTGTTTCCTGCATTTCTTTACTGGCCACTATATCATCAACAGTACTACCAAAAGACTTTGAGGAGCAGTACTTTAAATTAATTAGCCCTTGTATACTGTGATTCACTAGGTGACATAGATACAAGAGTTGTTACTTATTTCTTGGAAACACACAGGCAGAAGTTCTGGACTTCACATCTGGGAGAAAGCCGAGACTGCCAGAGCTGACCAGGGCTTCATTCTTTATTCTGCCTACCAACTACACCCATGAAAAGGGAGACTGAATAAAACATCCTTAGGTCATTGCATCAGGAAGTGCTACTGGTGAGGGCAGGACATTGATTTGCCCCTACTGACATCAGGGCTGCATTTCAGTCATGCTAGCGATCCTTAAATGGAAGCATGAATCTAACAACAGGACAAGGGGAAAAAGACCCAGAATGCAACAAGACAATTGTCTCGTCTGAAATCCTAACTAAAGTTGCACTGATGCCTATAATGGTCATTAAACCACTTTTTTTTTATATTTATTAAAAATGAGCCAATTGTTCTCTCAGTTTATTTGTAGCAATGGACTTATGAGTCCTATAACAGAAGCAATTAATATTCAATTAAGAAATAAATGGTTAGAGGGATAACTCTTAATACAAAAAGGATTTGTTGAAGATTTCATTTTCCTACACAGCAGTATAAAAATGGATCAGAAGGTTTAGGATATTATTTCTGTGTTATATATATCACTTAAAACTAAGACTGTGTTTTGTTCCCACTTATATTGGAGAGTACTTTTATTGGTAGTTACGGGAATATGCATACAAGCATTTGTGATTATTTTAAAACTGTATAATAACTTAAGGATAAAATCCAATGAAATCTTACCTACAGACTAGATGAATAACTATGCCAGGAATATTTAACAGTTAAACTTAATTCCAGAAAGGAAATCCTTTAAACAGATCCATCTGCATTGTTTTACTAGCAATAAACTCAGATACTTAAATAAACTAATGGCTTAAATAAACACATGCTGGTTCATCTCAGGTGAGAATTAATAAAGGATCTTCAACAGTGCTCAGCACAAGGACATGGGACTATGTAGTTTGGTTCCTTTGTGGGACTAAGATAAGTTTTCTAAGGAGTAAAATTTGTTTTCTAAGGAGTAAAATAATTTTTCACACAGGCAAAGTAGGTCCTGAAATTATAAGGAACATTCAGAATTATCATGCAAGGTAGTGAACATACATAAATAAAGTAGAAGTCAGCAATTTTCTGGCATGACAGGGGGTTGTGCCTTCCTCTGTGATTCTTAAACCCTAAGATCTATGAATTAAAAATATTGTATTGAAACATTAAAGCCATCCCAGAGAATACTATTTTTTCTTTCTTGTACAAGAAACAAGCTTCCATTTCACTGAGTTAGTGATTCATCACAGTACCTCACCAAGATCTTGTTCAACCCTTCTGCACATGAGAAGGCTCCAGCACAGAAGTTGTGGCCAGGAGAGCTGGACACAATGGACAGTAAGCACAGAACCCTGTAATTTCTGCTCAGGACATGAACCAACAAAAATCAAGATCTATGGATCACATATTCCTGTGAAGACACATCTGCAGCAAAACTGAAGAAATCTCTTTCTTATTACTTGCAAATTGTGACAGAAGACAAGTTTACTCCTTTTTCTATAATCACACTGGCTTCACAACCAGCATAAGCAATCTTAAGAAGATGACCTTTGACAGGGACAGTAAGGGCAATATACCAAATATCCTGGGAAGGACAGTGAACTCTTCAAGAAATACTGAGGCTTCAGAATGAATATTCTCATGGAAAGAGAAATTTTTATTGTCAAGGCTCTTTACTGTCAAGATTCCATGTAGTGCCAATATGATAGAGCACAAAATATAGTACTGTGAAGAAAATAAGCTCACTAGGCTTACTGAAATTGCTTAATTCCCATTTTAGCGTTTACATTCGTAGATAAGATTGATGTATAGATCAGGCATCCATTCAGCCTGTCCTTGTTCCCACTGCAAGTAATGGAGACAAGTCAAGGTTATATTTTATGATCACAGAGAACTGTGGTGCAATTTTAAAAATCTGGAATACATGATACTGTCCAGCTTGAAATAAGGTAGGACTTCTGGCTCCCAACAAAGACGGCAGACTATAAGTTCCTTGACCTTTTTTTTGAATAAGCCTTTTTTTCCAATTCACTCCTCCATAGCTGAAATACTATTCTAAGCATTCTCTGCAGTGTTTTGTAGACCATTAGTAACCACACATACAGAGAAAAATACACAGGGAAAACTTTCAGTGATTTAAACCTGAAATACTCGACAGTGAATTCAACAGGTCGTGTTCCCTCATCTCTCTCCTGAGCGTATGTTATGGTTTAGGGGTTTTTCTGCTGCTCTGGTAGCGAGGGGGTTAACAGCTCAGTTCTTGCCTAAGCTTTCCGTGCTGCCAGGGCCTTCAAGGTTACAGATAAAGGCATGCGTCTCTGCAAATAACATACTTGGGAGAGAAGAGAAAAAAGTTCAGTAGTAAGATGTAGCGTGCCAGCTCAGACCCTGCGTCGGGAGGCTGAGAGATTTGAAGGCCCCCAGGCCCAACGAGAGAAGGGGTAGAGATGTTCTTCCAGGCATCCCGCTGCTGCTTGTGAATTGGACTGACCATGGTGAAAACCTATGGACCAAAGAGAGAGAACCAGGACCGCAGAATCCGTCTAAGCATCAAGACTGAAGATGGAGAGGTAAAAACTGGACAACACTGCTGATGTGTTGGAGCCCAGAGACAGAAACATGGAGCTAGCTGAGAGCTCCGCAGAANAAGAGAACTTCTGTCCTATGGATATTAAAATAATATGTATAAAATAGTGTATTTTTCATAATAGTATACTATATAAAATAGTATATTTTTATGTATTTCTATATATACTATAGACATTTTTAATATAAAATTATATATATTATATATTTTATATATGATATATTATAGTATAATTATAATGTTATATATTAGATTATATATACTTTTATATATTATATATAACAATTTGTATTTTATATATATATAAATATATGCAGTGAATCCTCGCTGCATCGTGACCTCTCCATTACAACCCTGCCCATTTGCGAAGCCCATTTGCAAGCTCAGCTGCCCGACACATGCACAATTGACTCTGCTCTGCCAAGGGGCGGTAGCGCAGTGCCTGTGGGGCGGGACTCACACCGCCCTGCGGGGAGGGGACTCGCAATGGCGGCACCGTGCCCCTGTCCGTGCCCCCAAGAAACTGTCCCTCGAAAGTGAGACAAGCTGTGTGCTGGGAGGGCACAGCTGTCGCTGCGCCAGGAGGAGGCTTCTGTCTGGGACCACACGGGCAGCGCAGCCCCTCTCTCACGGGACCGGTGAATGTTAAAGGGAAAGAAATCCGACCTCCCTACCCACTGTCACTCCTACAGCCTAAATCCCACGTCGCTTCTCCCCCCGACCCTGGTGAATGTGCCCACGGCGCGGCGCAGGCTGGAGCACCCTGCCCCGGTGTGGCACCCTGCACTGGCACGGGCTGTGGCACCCTGCCCCGGTCCCTGCCCCAGNTAGCACCAGGGGGCAGTGTCACGTGAAGAGGAACGGAATAAAAAGAGAACTTCTGTCCTATGGATATTAAAATAATATGTATAAAATAGTGTATTTTTCATAATAGTATACTATATAAAATAGTATATTTTTATGTATTTCTATATATACTATAGACATTTTTAATATAAAATTATATATATTATATATTTTATATATGATATATTATAGTATAATTATAATGTTATATATTAGATTATATATACTTTTATATATTATATATAACAATTTGTATTTTATATATATATAAATATATGCAGTGAATCCTCGCTGCATCGTGACCTCTCCATTACAACCCTGCCCATTTGCGAAGCCCATTTGCAAGCTCAGCTGCCCGACACATGCACAATTGACTCTGCTCTGCCAAGGGGCGGTAGCGCAGTGCCTGTGGGGCGGGACTCACACCGCCCTGCGGGGAGGGGACTCGCAATGGCGGCACCGTGCCCCTGTCCGTGCCCCCAAGAAACTGTCCCTCGAAAGTGAGACAAGCTGTGTGCTGGGAGGGCACAGCTGTCGCTGCGCCAGGAGGAGGCTTCTGTCTGGGACCACACGGGCAGCGCAGCCCCTCTCTCACGGGACCGGTGAATGTTAAAGGGAAAGAAATCCGACCTCCCTACCCACTGTCACTCCTACAGCCTAAATCCCACGTCGCTTCTCCCCCCGACCCTGGTGAATGTGCCCACGGCGCGGCGCAGGCTGGAGCACCCTGCCCCGGTGTGGCACCCTGCACTGGCACGGGCTGTGGCACCCTGCCCCGGTCCCTGCCCCAGTCCTGTGTGCTCTGCTGAGACCCAGCGCAGCACCACCACAAGACATGCCATTCCTTGTTACTCAAAGCCCAGTCAAAGCCCAGGCAACACTGCCTCTGCCGCTACTGGTGGACGTCAAAGGGAAAGAAACTCCCATACCAATGCCTCCCACCCGCCATAAGGGCACGGGGTGTTGCAGTGTTGCAAAGTTAAGGTTTTTCCTTAAATTAATGCTCCAAGAGTGCCGACCAGAACTCAGGGACACCCCTTCCCCGCTGAGGTGGCAGGGCGAGTGCACGCGGGCCGGCGTGAGCACTGAGGCCGGGCCGGGCCAGGGGGCTGGGGGAGGAGCAGCGCAGGGTTTGGGCTGCGAGCACACACGGTCACAACAGCCGCTCAGAAATGGTTCCCTTTGCTCACTTGTGCCGAGACAGACTATGGGAAGAAGCAAAGAATTGTCCGCAGTGCTTCAGAGTTCCGGGGGGTGGAGCAATGGGCGTGGCCTGCATGCATATTAACGACCTGCACTGCTTTGCGAGTTTAATGTTTTGCGATGGCCTTGGCCTGTCCCTTTCCTCACGATGGAGAGGGTTTAACTGTATATATATTTATATATTTATAAGAGTATACCATATAAATTAGTATTTTTTTTGGCTATTCAGTGTCCAACTCCCCAGCAGTGATGTCCAAAACAGTCTGTAAGAGAGTTTTTTAAGTCTAGACCTTTCACTAACAAGTTCACTGAATTCAAATGAGAAGTTTTTCAGGGACTTCACTTAAAGAGCAAGAGAGAGAGACCAAGGTGCCTCGAAGAGTCCCCTTGAGTTATTTTGCTTTCAAGAACTACCAGCACTGCAGTATCACTCACTGACTCTGATTAGTTCCCAAAATAACAAGTTTATTAATACCAAATCGGGATCATTTAAGAGGTTTTGATATGTCTTGATAACATTTTAACTACAAAAATATACTGTGGCTATGAGGGTTGCTCACTAGTAAACTAGACAAAAGGGTACAAAGCAACTTAATAACAAACCTTCTATGCAGAGTAATGTAAAGTATTTTACCAGGAGAAAATATCCACACTAGAGCAACACACCCAAACCTTAGAGTTTAACAGCAAAATAACCTTAAGCACACAACAAACCTAACAGTAAAATAAACCAGACAGAGAAACCCACTCAACATAAACCAAAACTTCAGCAACACACCCACCCTACAGCAAAGCACAGTATTAAATGAAACAAGGAAAGAAAGTAATATTAGTTAATGATCTCTCACCCCAAGATGTTTTAAGCGGAGTGGAGGGAGAAAGAGGCACTAGTCATTTACCTCCTCAAATAAGGATGGAACTTCTCTCCAATTTTTTCTCTAAATTCAAATATTTTCTTTTTTTTTCTTTTCTTTTTTTTCTTTTTTTGTCTTAGGCAAGTCTGAGCAAGAGTCAGGCAAATAAACAAACCTTCTGGGTGTTTTAGACTATTGCATTGGGACAGAAACAGGATGGAGACAGAGGCTAAGGGACCACGTCTGTCTTCATGCCACCAGAAGTCTTAGAAGAAAGGCCAGGCACACCTCTGTATCACCCCATTCTTTGGTCAATGCTGTTTCACACCGAGGCTTAGCCGTTTCTTGGGAATGTCTCCGCAGGTGTTGGGGACTTCCAGAAACCATCAAGAGCTTATCTCTCCTTTTGTGACCTGATTTGTCCCCCTAGAGGCGGCACATGAAACACAATGCACACTCAGACCTCCTTCTGTCTCTGTACTGAAAGCAAAAATGCTCTTCAAGGACAACTGCTTACAACTTTTTTTCATGGGTGAATCTACCACACTTACCCCTGTAACTCAATTTTCATGCGGTCTATAGTAGACACGGTTTTGCTCTTCAGCCTCTTACATTTCCTTTTTATTTTGAGACAGTTGCAGCTCCACTAACGCACATAACTCAAGCAAGGCACATCATCGGCTCATCCAACTTAGAGTGTCCAACTGGGACACTTTAGTTCTGACTGTCTTAAGGTCTCTCTGCTGAGTGCTGTACAAGCACTGTAAGAAGGTATCCTTGCAGAGATATTGGCCCTCCCTTGACCAACACTTGCTGCTTCTTGGCCTTCCAGGAAAAACTCAGATTGTAGTCCTCAGGTGCTATAGAACAATCTAAGACAGGCGATTTGCTTCCCACAGTCCATGCCCCTGTCAGTGATTCAGTTCAGTCACATACAAGAATAGCCACAGTTTCAGAACACGTCATGCAGTTTTAATAGCACTTCCTCTCATCAGCTTCCAAGAAAATGTTTTGCTGTAGCAGCAATTCTTCTGTGCTGCATTTAACTGTGATGTTTCTTACAGTGCACCTCACCGTATCATTCAGTTCCCACAGCCTATACATTTTGCATTTTTTCCCCTAAAGTCAAGCCACCAGCACCGTTTTCATATTTTAAGACTTTCTCTCTGGAAGGACTCACAAAAGTCAGCGTTTTTTTCTGTTTCACATTCAAGATTTTTTATGTTGGATACTGTTTCAATCCCTTTCTGTACTGACTTCAGATAGTTCTTACATCTTCAAGGCTATCACAAGATCCCTCTGAGATCTGACTTACGATATGACAGCTGACAAACTACAACTGCCTCAAATGTCTTCACTTTTTAAAGTGATGCTTCAGAGCAATCCTGTCTTTTAAGAGGCTGGTGACCCTACCACAAGACATGGTTGCATCACAGAAAGGGACATCGTTTCAGCAGAAAACTGCATTAATTAATTGTACTTTGTAGCATAGTTTCTGCTATAGGCAGCTGACAGACTCAGACAAGGATAGTGAAAGACCAAACCCTCCTCCAGACAATGTAATTCACTTTCATCATGATCTGAGGGGAATTATGGTATTTTTGCACCAGTTGCTGATTTTTATTTGCCATCAGAACCTATAGCTGTTCAAAAATGAACAAACAAACAGACAAATCCACCCCTTATACCAGTAACAAGTAATGCTGGAAACTACATGGCCCTATTCTAGGTTCCTTTTAAAAGTCTTTCGAAGTTTATTATTGTGAAATGAGATTGGTTTTTTTCTGAAGTCATAGAAAAGTGAAATACTTGGTCTCATGTGAAACCTGCAACAACGTTGTACAAACTGGTGGGTAATGACTAGACATTACTATCCTTATCTTTGAATTTCCATTCTTTCCCTTAGACCCCAAAACCTTACTTTAAAACTATGGGTTTCTCTCCCCCTCTCTCCCCCGCCCCCCGTTTTCTTTGTGGTTTAACAGATAAAGTAAGAATGGGAGGAGGTTTTACCACTTTTGGTGCATGAAGAACATTAAATAATTCTGTTATTCTGAGGCTCACTGATAGTATGAACATGACAACTGAACACCAGGGATAGCATTTTCTTTTTCTGCTAGCAACTGGGGGCTTCTCTAGTTGTTTTTTTTCAGTTCAGTGAATTACCAATGCAACTGTCTTGATATGAGCCTTTCAAGTTGTTAACTTAATTTTTCCCCAAAACATGCTCCATTATTATTTTCCCTCTTTTTTCTTTCTTCCTGTTTTGTTTGGGGGTTATGTTGTTGTTGTTGTTCGGGTTTGGCATTTTTTTCCCAAAGAAAGTAATTTTCAAACTATGCAGTTTGTACTGAAATATATTAGCTCACACGCATTTGTCAAATCCTACTTTTATCTCCATAAAAAGGTGTCCTATTAGTACATAACAAACAAATATTCTTCTAGAAACGTTACATATACTGTCATGCCTCACTGCATTGCGACTTCTGGACTGGAGGGTAGGCCCTATGAGGAGCGACTACGGGAACTGGGACTGTTCAGTCTGGAAAAGAGGAGGCTCAGAGGGGACCTCATTGCTGTTTACAACTACCTGCGGGGAGGTTGCAGCCAGATGGGTGTGGACCTCTTCTTCCAGGCTGACGACACCAGAACGAGAGGGCACGGCCTCAAGCTACGCCAGGGGAGGTTCAATCTTAACATTAGGAAGCGGTTTTTCACAGAGAGAGTAATCGCATATTGGAATGGGCTGCCCGGGGAGGTGGTGGAGTCGCCGTCCCTGGAGGTGTTCAAGAGAAGACTGGACGAGGAGCTTAGTGACATGGTCTAGCAGGGAGGTGTAGGGCTGGATGACGTTGGGCCCCTTCCGCCTCGGAGTGGCCTGCTAGACTGTGAGGGATCTAGGCTGGTGTTATGCCCTGCGATGTGCTCTCGGTCTC
>WEKX01026084.1:95821-115457 GCA_013390025.1 Pitta sordida
TGCTCTGCGGCGGGAATAGGTGTCGGTGCAGGGCTCTGGAGTGGTTAGCGTACCGGCCACTTCAGCGGGTTGGAAGCTCAGAATATACTGGTTTTTCTGTGTTTTTAAATTATTACTTTAATGATTTTGCTGAAGGGGTCTTGATGCTTACCTACCATCTTCCGTAGCTTTGCAGCCCTTATAAAGTCTGAGATGTTTCAGAGTGGGATGTGCTTTGCAGTGTCCACAGTATTAGTCTGTGTGTATGTGTTTGAACCTGTTCAGTGGTAGAATCTCCACAGGTTCAAAAAAATTATTTCAAAGACTGGATATGGTATAAAGGTACTATTTCATGATACATCACTGACTTCACTTTCTTACAGAAAACAGTGTTCCGATGTGGTGTTTAACTTGGTCGTCTCCATTTGGAGAGCGGCAGCATCGTACTACAGAGATAACTACAGTTTGAGTTACAGGTGTGTAGACACCTAGTGGGGAGAAGAGTCGGTCTTCAGGCAAATTTCCCCCCTTACCCTTCAATTCTCAGTATTTCAGTGTCTCCCTAAGTACATCAGTCTGCTCTCCTGTCTGTAAAGCTCATACTGCAGTGAAAGGAAGTTTGTGTTAGGCGCTGTTTCCCTAGGGATTTCTGGAATAAGTATGAGCATGATGTCAGTACAAGGAGATATGGTTATTAAATATGTTGATATAAAGGTGAAGAAAATTTTTATGTCTTTTATTATCGGGATGCTGTATCAGTGACACGCATGCACACCTGTGATTGGGTTGACTTTAACAAGGATATGTGGAGCAGAAGTTTATGTTCTCAGTCTCCAGAGGAATGGTAGCTTGTGTTGGAGGAAATGCTCAGGTACCAGTGGAATGGGAGCCAGACATCATTTTTAACTGGGGAAGAAGGAGAGAGCGGAGGGAAAGCTTTCATGTTGCCTTTCATGTCCACTTAAATTTGCAGGAATATCTTGCATGTTTCTGTTGAATTTTAAATTTTGTAACTTTTAAAATCCCCTAAGAAAAACCGTTCTGCTGAGAGACTAAAATTCTTCCTGAGCTGATTTAGGAAAACTGCTACCGTAGTTGCATTGAGTTTTTCTAATCAGATTCATATTTCGGGTTTTTAAAATATGCTTTAAAATTGTCATAAGCAGTTCTTGTGTTATCACAACATTTTGGTTTCTGTATTTTCAGATGATGTGTAAGAGCCACAAGTACTCATTTCAATGTATGGCCATAAAGTTGCTATGATACATTTCATAATCAAAGATCAGAGGAGTAGGCCAAGTTAGTTAAATTTTACAGTGTAGAGGTCTTCGTTGACTGCCAAAATGCCTATAGGCAGTAGGAGTTAAGTAAGTAGTTGTAGCACAGCACTTGTTGAACCTTCCTTGAAAAGAAAGTAAGTATTTCGGAATATTTGAAGTAGCCAAAGTGGTGATTTTTTAGCAGGTTTTGCTGTGTGCATTGGTTTTGCTTGTAACATTTATATTAGTTACAATGCAGATGTATGTACGTAAGTGTGTTTGGTTGCCTTGCTACCTGAAATGGGAGACACACGTGCTTTTTGTAAAGGCTTCTCTGCTCTTTAGTTGATTCATTGATACTTCTACTATTTCCCCGGTTCTTTTCAGCAGGCTTTTTCCCTCTTCTTTTCAGGAAGAGGGAAACAAATTATCTGTGGAATTCTATTGGTGTAATTGCAAAGTCTGTGATATTTGGTAGCCTTAGCTAAGCAGCTTGATTTTTCAGAAGTGGCTGCAGAAATTTCTAATTAAAATTTTGGTGGGAGCTGGATACCCAATACATGTGGATAGATTTGCAAGTTATTAAATATAAATACCATTGTGCAGGCTTTGTGAAGTGGGAAGTCTAATTCGGGATCAGATAATTCTTTCCTACAGCAAAAACTGGTTGCAAGAAACAATAAGGAAGTTCTTCAAGAGCTTAACAAGATTTTCTTCTGTGTTCTGTCATGAGAGATGTTGTGCAACACATTGCAGAGACCTGATGGACCAAAGAGGAGCCACATACAAATTAAGGATCAAGTTAATTTACTGGCAGAGGGAGCCCATACACATTCTTATAAACCCTTCTTAGCTTGCCAGTTAGTCATGTTTCAAAGGACTTGATGACTGAGACATTAGGAAAAATGGTGTGGAAAAGAGCTGTCAGATGTTCCCTGTTCTGGCCCTGTCTGCTGGTATCCCTTTACAATGTAGAAGGGAGTGTTTCACCAATTAAAAAAAAAATCAATCAGCTTTCTGTGTACTCAATATGTAGTACACAGTCAATACTTTACCTGCTGGTATTACATAGTTCACTCAGGTCTTCTACTCAGATGTAGTTTAGGACTTTCAGTGCAACTTTGAGTAGTCAGCTACTTGTAGTTTCCAGTACATTTCAAAGTACAGTTTGGCTTGTTTTTTAAGTAAATGAAAATGAGTAACAATTGAAATAATGTTTAGAAATCTCTCACTGTTCTGAATGTCTTTAAGCACCTGTTTTCCAAATAGATTTGTGTTTTAGTCGTATTTTTTCTTTTCACTTTGTGTTTGGGCAACCTTGAACGAAATGTTCAGGCCTGTGTTCTCTTGCCTTTAGTGTAATTTAACCATGCACCCTGATCGTTTACTCTTACTAGGGCTGCTTAGGTGGTCTGGGTGTGCCCGCTTCAGTTGCTGATTGTTTTTCTGGTATTGTACCATAAACACATTAAAAACATCTGGAAGATGGGGGAATGGGAAAGCCACTCTATTAAAACAAAAAAAAGTAAATATGGTACTCATCAAAGCATTTTTTAGTTTTGGTTCTTCTGCAGATTATGAAACAACACATTTATCCAAAGAATTTTTGAAGTACTATAGCTTTGGGCTGGGGATTGCTGCCCATCCTCACCCTTGTCTTAAACAAGAGGAGATTCAATACTCCAGTGGTCAATACTAATCACAGTGAGCTCCTTCACTGTCCTGTGGGACCTTTTGTGGAGGAGGGCTGTGGCTGTCTATCTTCAGGGAGGTAATATCTAAAATCTTGCACTACAGGGATAGCTCCAGGGCTTAGACCTCTCATCCATGAAGTTCTGTAGCCATGAGCAACAGACAAGGAAGCATGGCTCATACTGCAGGGGTGCAAATTTGGTTCAAGTAATTTGGCATACGTCCTTTAATAACAGGCAAACATTAGCTGGAGATTTTTTTGTGAGGTCACTTAATTTTATTGTTACATGGGACTCTTTTGTGGGACAGTGTCTTTGCCAGGGTTGCCGAAAGCTCAAGTCATAACTAGAATCCCAAGTTCACAGTTATCAAGAGATTCTGAAATTATTTCATTACTTTTCTCTTGTCTTTCCAGGAAAAGCATGTGTTCAGAGTTTGGTGGCAGCATTTTTAAGGTACGTGGGCAGTTTGCGGCAAATACATCTGAAGAAGGTGTGTCTGGCTACAAGAGTCAACTGAACTTGCGTATGAAAAAACAGAAGTGCCAGCAAGCCCAGGAAAGGAACTAATTGGAAGCATTTTGCCAGACATAGAAGTGGAACACTTACTTCTGCAACAGTCAGTGACTCAGAATAAATACATC
Source organism: Pitta sordida (assembly GCA_013390025.1). Classification (NCBI taxonomy): domain Eukaryota; kingdom Metazoa; phylum Chordata; class Aves; order Passeriformes; family Pittidae; genus Pitta; species Pitta sordida. The sequence goes on from WEKX01026084.1 coordinate 99,395, forward strand.
ATCAAGCAGTAAAATCAGCAGCAATGAAATGACAAATCTTGGTGCTTTTTGATTCTCGGGTGGATTTTATTACTTAAGAGACATTTTCGTTAGCCCATTTACTACATCTTGAATTTCTCTCTGTACATGAAATTTATAACTGGACCACTGCAGTTTGATACTGTTTAATAACACTTTTTGAATGTTAAATAATTTGCCAAGATGAGTGCTGAGGGATATCAATACAGAGCTTTATATGACTACAGAAAAGAGCGAGAAGAAGACATTGACTTGCACTTAGGAGATATATTAACTGTGAATAGAGGTAGCTTACTAGCACTCGGCTTCAGTGAAGGGGAAGAAGCAAAGCCTGAGGAAATTGGTTGGCTAAATGGTTTTAATGAAACCACAGGGGAGAGGGGGGATTTCCCAGGAACTTATGTAGAGTACATTGGAAGGAAAAAAATATCTCCTCCAACTCCAAAACCTCGTCCTCCGCGGCCTCTTCCAGTAGCACCAAGTCCTGCAAAACCTGAAGCAGAGAATGAGCAACAAGGTCAGTATTGTTCTCAGATGTGTGTGTGTCCCATGGTTTCTCATATTTTTGTTTCATAGACTTGTCTGACTTTATGTTGATGTGAATAATATCTGTTGGTCAGCTTTTTTTAGCCCATGGTTCATTTCAGTCAATTAAGAACTGTTTCTACTTTTTAATATTTAGCTCACAGACTATAGTTTCGCATGCTTTGTCTCAGGCACCACATCAGGCACCACAGAGACCAATAGCTTACTGTGAGGTACATCTCACAGGTTGGAAAGTATGCTTATACTTCACCACTGTGAAGACGTAAATGGAAAATGAACTGGCTAGCGTTTATTTTAGGTTTCTAAGAAACTGGTCGAAGTGTTTCCTTTTTTAGTTCATCAGACTCACTATTGAGAAAGTTCTTGGTGATTCCATCAGTATATGTTCTAAATAAACAGTATGTCCCTTTCACAAATCTCTTGCTAACAGCAAAAAGTGTGTTCTTGTCATGGGGGTTTACCTGTGGCATTAGAGGTTAGAATTTGTATTTAAAAATGAACAATGTAACAATAATAATGTGCAATTCGGATTTAATGTTTTTGGAGGGATATGGCATGCAGTAGAAAAAAATAGCACTTATACAAGAAAGGAATACATGTACTTTTGTTTAAGTTGCTTTCTAACTTACATTAGCAACAATGTGTTAGGCAGAACTTATAATTTGATCAGAACTCTTCTCTTAATAGAAGAAAAATGTCTCTTCTTTTGTAACTGGAGAAACTTTACGGTAAAAAAAAAACCCGAAACATCCCTCCAAGTAATTTTATCTCCTTTATCTGATGACATTCAGATAGTTGGATTTTACATATCATTAAGCCAAGTCCATCTTAAGATAAACTTTGGTCATTCACTTCTGAGAAGTCTAGGGTGGATTATTTTGCTTCAACATCTAATACTTCTTAAATTCTCAGTGTTTCTAACTGTAAGAAATATGTGTTGTAGTATGTGATCTTAATGATCACAGTGACACAACAGTAATAAATAGTAACATCCCCTTCTGCCTCCATAGAAATATTTGCAAAATCTCTTGCAAAGTTGTGGTATAGTTTATCAACCTCCATCCCACTATGCATATTATAAATTTGTATTCAGCTGTACTAGCAATCAACAAAGATAAGAACAGAAATAAAGAAAATTGTATGGGCCAACTAAATGGAAATCTAACAGAATAATTTTTACGTTGGTGAGGGCTTAATAAAGAGTGAATCTGAACTGTCTTATGTTTTTAAGCACTAAGGTATTGCTTGCAAGTCTGCAGTGCCTAGGTGTACATCATTGTTAGGATGAAGGTGAGGGAAAACAAGTGGCATTTTAGATTAAACTCTCCCTATCTCTTAAGTCCTTGAGCTCTTAAGCTCTAGTCATTAGAGTCGTGGTTTCTCTCTCACTAGATTAGTTCTGAAAAATGGCGGTCATACCTCGACTATTTGTGCCTAACTATTCGCTGCTTCAACTATTCACAAAAAATTTCTCTATGAATCCTATTCAGTTATTCACGAATATGTTCAGTCAATGCATGTATGGTTGCTCTGCTTCGCAGAGGGGCAGTGCCACTGCTCCCTGTGGGGTGGGACTGGCATGCCCCCGCAGGGTGGGTGGGCAGCATCTCTCACTTGCTGGGGACAGCCACATTGCTCCCTTATGAGTGCTGAGGAGGTTACTTGGTGTTTATAGTCCCACAATGTTGTGCTGTGAGACAGCACAGTCCCGTGCCGTGGTGCTTTCCCAGCTCCTGTGTGTCTCCGTGGCTGGTCCCTATCAGAGAAGCGTTATACGTAGTCTAACACACGCCACCACAGCTGCCTCAGGGCACACTGGGCCTTGCACGCAGGGATGCTTTAGTGCTGGCTGCCCCAGCTCCCCCACCCTACGAGCAGGCACTGAGACCCAACGCAACTCATGAGCAGTCACGCCGTCTCCGGTCATTCTGTGCCTAGACTGATCCCCCGGGGGCGCTGGCTGTGTGTCTGTGCGTCTGTTTGTCTGGGTGACTGAGTGCGTGTGTGTCGGTGTTACTGTTTCCATGGCTGCAGGCAGGGCAGGCAATACCAATAGCAGCGGAAGCCAGGCACCAAGCACGCTGTGTTCCTGGTGGCTGCGCACCCAGCGTACCTGGTGATGAACGTAGCCCCAGGGAAAGTGCCCCACAACAGTGGGCCTGGGCTGGCCACGGCGGTGGGATGTGTCCATACCGCTGCTGCATGAGGAGGAGGCTTCTGTTCCCTCATGCCCTCCCCGCCTCAGCAGGAGGAGGTGGCATTCCACAGTTACCACTGCCGCTCCTGAACTCGACACTGGTGGATGTATGGTAGCCACCGCAGTTAGTAAAGGGAAAAAACCTCCGACACCTACACTACTTGCCACCGTAAGGGACCCCAAGGTGTTGCAGCATTGCAAAATTAAGGTTTCCCAAGCTCCAAGAGCACTGGTGGCATGGACCCGCAGCAACCCAAGCCAGTGGACACAGGGGTTATCCACCGTGGCCTGCATCCTCCTCCAGGAACGCAGTCCAAGCATGTGCCATCCCCCTTCCCCATCGTGGCCCCGGGGCGAGCTTCTCCACCACAGTAGCAGTGCAGGCATGCACGGTGGCAGCGGTCTGGTGGTGGCAAAAACAGCAGCGTGGCCGAAGAGAAACATAGAGATTCTCAAGGGGTCTCCCCAGAGAGAGAGGGCTCAGAAACAGTTCCCTTTGCTTCCCTGTGCTGTTTGGAAAATGCTTTCCAGCACTCCAGAGTAGCAAGGGGCAGAGCCTTGGGCATGGCCTATATTCGTAGTAATGGCATGCTGGTATTTCCAGAGAAAAGGTTTCGTGGGACCCTCCTGAGACCCATGATCCACAAATAGGGAGGTATGACTGTATTTGCTTTTGAAAGAAAAAAAAATATCATTTCTTTGATCATTCTTTGTATTGGATATATGTCCTGATCAGGTAACCGTGACTTTTCTTGACCCACCTGTGAAGATAGTTGTGACTGTCATAACAGATGACAGTCTCAGAATAACATGGCTCTTTGGATAGACACCTCAATGCTAATAGGTCATTTCCAGCAGCACAAAGTGGAAAGAAAATCTCATTCTTTAAATGTGGATGCTACAGTGAAGTAACTGGCATCCCAGGCTTAGATGTACAGCATATCCCCGCTGGATTGCAAACCCTCTATTGCGGCCCCGGGGATTTGCAAGGAAAACTTCTCGCAATTTTGCTTCAGCCACTTGCAAGTTTCCTGAGCCAACACATGTGCAGTGCCGCTGCTCTGCCTCTGCTCCCTGTGGAGCAGCGCCAGCCCAGCCCCACAGGGAGGGCCAGGAATTGCACTGTCCTCTCTTACTCTAAGTGCAGCCGGGGACTAACCTCCCCCGAGCATGTGTTGCTGTTTCCATGGATACAGGTGGGGAAGGGAAGTGCCCCAGGAAAGTGGGGCTGGCTGTGGCAGCCAGTGGAGCATGCTCACTCCACTGCCACAGCTGAACAGGCACCATGTGGAGGGCGGCCTGGTGCAGGGCTGGGACGCCACGCCGGGACGCTGCAGGCATGAGCATCGGGGTTGGGAGGGGAGCAGTGGTGCGAGGTTTGGGCTGTGAGTGCGCGCGGTTGGCAGCAGCCTGGAGAAGGCCACAGATCCTCAGGAGGGGGAGCTCTCCTGAGTCAGAGGGGGCTCAGAAACAGTTCCCTTTGCTCCCCTGTGCTGAGAGAGCCTGAGGGCCGAAGCGGAAAATTGTCCACAGCACTCCAGTGTGCCGGGGGGTGGAGCAATGGGCATGGCCTGCGTGCATATTAATGACCTGTGCGTCTTTGTGAATCTGACGTTCTGTGAGGCCCTTGGCATGACCCGGTCCTCCCAAAAGATGGGGTATAACTATGCATACAATCTGTTTAATACCATAAGACTAGGGGAATTGGAAAAGACAAAATATTCTGCTTCAGCTGGGAATTTTCATCTCCAGGTCTGCACACATAATCCTTCCACGCTCCAAAATGTTCAAGAATCAGCTTGCAATTTATTTTTTTTTAGATGTTGTTTAAAAAAACAAAAGGGAACACAGTTCCTGTAACTGCTTTTGAATTAAAGATTTTAAGCTTCATGTAAGAGGCTAGGTATGCCCTAAGATCAGGAATTACATCCCTCAAACATAATTAACGTAACCACTGAAACTTGAACTCCAAACAGCTCAAGAGTTCAGGTTTGGAGTTCAGGTTTGGAGTTCAGGTTTAATTACTTTTAAAATAATGTATGTTTTCTTAAAAGAAATTGGGAAAAGCTATCTCTTTACGGATCTTTTTACTGTAGAGTAGTGAGGCAGAGTCTGCTTTGAATCATAAAAACGAATTTGGGTAATGTTGTATGTACTAAAAGAGTGTTATGAAAACTAATATGAAGGTGAACTTCTGAAGTTAGAGGAATGCTACGAAAAATACAGTAAAACCAGAGTTGCAGGCAGAAGTACAATTCAGATAAAGAATAATGTAGCAATATGTGTTTGAGTTCAGGTGGCTTCACTAGTTTTGTGTATATTGTCTGGGGAAGGGAATAGTACAGTTAATATTGTCCAGCAGAAAATCTAATGGGCCAAATGTAATTGGCAGTAGGCCAACACATTCTTCCTAGGATAATTGCTTTCTCCATGCTCTTAGAGTGTATTTCAAATCGATTAATGTGTAATATGAGACTTGCTTGACCAATGCAGTCAAGTTTACATTTTCACTATTTGATGAATTGAAACTGGTGTGAAATAAAATGACAAGTTAATGTGGAACTGGAAGGAGACTTCTAAAACCTACCTCATAATTTGTTATCCATATATTTTTTTAGTCCTGTAAAGAGTAAACTCCTNGGGCTGTGAACACGCCGTCGCAGCAACCCAGAGAAGCCCACAGATTCTCTGTGGGGCGGTCTCCCCAGTCAGAGGGGGCTCAGAAACCTGGCTGCTGCCACCATGCATGCTCACCATTTCTCCGCAGCAGAAAAGGTGTGTCCCTGGAGTGGGGGGGGTCGGGTCAGTATTGGAGTTTCCTTCCCTTTAACATCCACCAGTCCCGGAAGAGGCAACACTGCCCGTACAGTCCCAGAGGGCAGGGAAACAGAAGCCTCCTCCTGGTGAAGCAACAGCTGCCCCCTCCCAGCACACAGCGCTTGCCCGACCTCTCTTGCCTCACTTCTGTGGGGCAGTTTCCCGGGTCAGGGATGGGGGCACGGTGCCGCCATTGCGAGCCCCCTCCCCACGGGGCGGGGTGAGTCCCGCCCCATAGGCACAATGGCACCGCCCCTTAGGAGAGCGGAGTCACTGCGCATGCGTCGGCCAGGTAAACTTGCAAATGTTTGAATCAAAACTGCGGGAAAATTTCCTCGCAAATGGGCAGGGTCGTAATGCAGAGGTCGCAGTGCACTGGAGATTCACCGTAATATGTATGCACAATTATAGGAGTTCCTTTAATTTTACCACATACATAGGTTTATTCTTTGAAGAAAATGTTTTCCAGTATTTTCAATATTCTTTAATACTTAATTATTTGCTCTGGATGTTTTTTTCCCTATGCTTTTTGCTTAACATTGATGAGCATTTTAGCATTGCTTAACATTGATGAGCATTTGCTCATCAATGGCCACATTGCTTTATACTGGAACCCATTTGCAATATTTAGGCACAATGCTGCCAGTATTCACAGTGGTGTGATACTCATACACAAATAATCATAGACATCTGAACAGGATTTGCAGTCCATGACTTTAGTAACATGGGCAAAGCTGCTCATCAGACTGATATCTTATGCAATCAATCTTACTTATAAATAGGGAGCTTCATAAATATTGAAAGCCAACCTGAAAATGAGAAAAAAAAACCCTGCTGATGGCCTCAAGTTCCATTAAAACACTTAAGTCTCTTTCCCCATATTTTTATTCTATTCATGACCCATTTAAATTTCTAGAACCATCAACTAAGACAAGAACTGTCGTTCCCTGACTGAAATTTTAGTACTGTTGTATTTTACCTATTTTCCCCTTATCTTTGCCAGTAAAGAACTAGATTTAGTCTTGTTTCTGGGATTTTTTTTTTATTGAATCTGAAAAGATATGGAAATAATGGAGATACAAAAGACGTGAGAAGTCTCCAGCAACTTTCAGTTTCAGGCCTGGTTCATGTCAGAGCTGTGGCAAGCAGATTTAATTCCTCTTGCTGGTGTGAGGCCCTAACTGGCCCAATCTGTCTTCTCTCCAGACTTTTTTCCTTTTCCTGCCAGGCAAGAGTGCCTGACTTTCGTAGGAGGGATCAAGGCACCTGCAACAGTGGAGATGCAGCATAAGGTCATCTTTAGTCCCTTCACTAGACATCTAAGTTTATGCAGTAAACATTTTGCATGATTTATTTGTTTTCCTCTCTTGAAATGCTTTGGGGTTTTTGAATTGAAGCTAGGTTGGGCTGGGTCCTCTCACTTGGGCTGGTTTTGCTCTTTGTAAATGGAAAACACCGTAAGTTGTACAAAGTCCAGCTGTTTGTGAACTTTGATTCATCTCATCTGATACCATTGATTCATCTCATTTAAATACCGTTGAGGTATTTAGAGTTGATTCATACAGTGTCATTTCTCTACCTGGTTTGGGAAGATCTGATATTAAGCAGACTTTGGAACATGAAGCTTTGATTGGTGGGCAAATACTTTCGGGTTTAACTTGGAGTGCTAAATTCGCACTTTGAAGTGAAGACCAGATTGCAGAAGGCTAGATAAGAACTTTATACAAATAATTTGTCAGTTTTGGTGTTTTGAAGCTTCCTGCAACCTCCTGTGTAACTTGAAAGAGTTGTTTGTGTTGACACTTCATAACATTTCAGCTGGTTTTGAGCCTAAAAATAATATGAAGCTCTTCCTTCTTGTGATGACACTATAAAATATTTTTTTTAAAAGAAAAAACCCCAACACTTCTTTCACTTTTCCCCTAGTACAGATGCAGATCAGCATATTAGACAAAGAGAATGACATGGAACATTTGGGAACTCTTTCCTTTCAACGACCAGATTATGCAATGTCTGAAAAAGAGCCAAACTGACGGAGGGCATGGAACCGTTTGTGCATGCTTTAACTGAATGTGTTGCCTTATAATTTTGCTGTGCAGCCAGTGGAGCAATTACAATTGTGAAAAGTATTTGCATTCATATATTAGGGGACATAAGCGTGAGTGGAATGTAGTGAACCTTGAGCCTCCATTGGGAAGAAAACCATCATCCCCTCTCTTGATTTAGGCAAATGGAAAAAGGAAACTATGGGGTGAAGTGATGAGTCACTATCTTGTGGCAAATACAAGTGGTAAATTTATTTGCCATTTATTTGCCAAGTCAGAGCTCTTGAATTCATTCGTTTTAGAAACAGTTTAGTTTGAGTGTAAGCCTTTGCCCTGCTGCAGTTATCAGAACTGCTTGGCAATCGTGAATTTTCATATCAGTTGATTTAGACTTGCACTAGGAAACGAGGCAAGTTCTGCCATAGAGCTTTGATGGCTACTTATGATCACATTTCTAGGCAAATTTCTAGCTGCTAGATGTATGTATACATCTGAAAACAGAGTTCTTGCCACCTGCTTTAACACTGATGATAACAAAGGTATTTGCAAGCTGCATTAAAGTGAGATGGAGCATTTTTTCACAGAGGTACTATCAGGATTATAGTAACTAAAAAATTCTTTCTAAACACCACAGGAAGCATGGAGAAGCTTGCCAGTACTGGTGAAATTTGCATACTAACTGTGGGTCTGGGCAAGTTTATGATTGCTGCGTGGCCCCACCTGCTGCTAGAGGAGAAGGAAGCAAGGAGAAAGAACCTTCAAAACCAGTTGTCTTCCATGTTGTGTTTTAATTGTCACAGGATAAAAATAAAAGAGAGATAGAGCTTTTCAAAATACAGTAATCCCTCAAATTTCGCAGAGGGTTGGTTTCAGAAAGATGCCGCAATTAGTAAAATATGCAAAGTAGCAGTAAATATGGTAAATACAGTTAAATAGTAAACATGGTAACAACAGTAAATATGGTAAAGCCAGAGATAAAAACCCGCGATGTATTGAAGCCACAAATGGTGAACTGCGAAGTAGCGAGGGATTACGGTAATACTTTATTTGACTAATTGATATTTCTGGGGAAAATGTACCATTAGCGGCACACAGAACCCACTTTTGGTCCTCAAAGTTGGTCTCTGCCTGCGTGGCTGAAATACCTCTTTTTCCCCCAGTAGTATCAATTAGTCTTAAAAAAATACTGCCTTTTGTTACACAGGTTCACAGGTTGTTCCAAATTGGAAGGGACCCACAGGATCATCTAGTCCAACTCCCAAGCAAACGCCCACCCAGGGATTGAACCCACAAGCGTGGAACCACAGGCAACACGCTCCATCCATCCAAGCCTCCNAATGGTGAACTGCGAAGTAGCGAGGGATTACGGTAATACTTTATTTGACTAATTGATATTTCTGGGGAAAATGTACCATTAGCGGCACACAGAACCCACTTTTGGTCCTCAAAGTTGGTCTCTGCCTGCGTGGCTGAAATACCTCTTTTTCCCCCAGTAGTATCAATTAGTCTTAAAAAAATACTGCCTTTTGTTACACAGGTTCACAGGTTGTTCCAAATTGGAAGGGACCCACAGGATCATCTAGTCCAACTCCCAAGCAAACGCCCACCCAGGGATTGAACCCACAAGCGTGGAACCACAGGCAACACGCTCCATCCATCCAAGCCTCCCATCGTCTAGACCATGTCACTGAGTTCCTCATCGAGTCTTTTCTTAAACACCTCCAGGGATAACGACTCCACCACCTCCCTGGGCAGACCATTCCAATGAGAGATAATTTTCTCTGTGAAAAAGCTCTTCCTAACATCCAGTCTAAACTTCCCCTGGCATAGCTTGAGGTCATGTTGTCTTGTTCTGGTGCTGGCAGCCTGAGAGAAAAGATTTACACCCACATGACTGTAACCTCCCTTCACGTAGTTGTAGACAGCAATGAAGGTTGAATTAGTTCTGGCAACCTCTCAGCAATATCCCGTACCCAGGCCCCAGGGAGGCAGTAAACTTCCCTGTGGGATGGGTCTGGTCGACAGGTAGGTCCTTCTGTTCCCCTCAGAAGGGAGTCCCTTACAGCCGCTACACTCCTTTTCTTTTTGACACTGGAGGTTCTGACTTGCTTGGTGGAAGAGGTAGTTCCTAGTGATTTATGCCTCCTTCCATATCATCCTCCTGATCTCCAAACTTCAGGACCCCGAACCTGTTCTGCAGGGGCAACCCAAAGGGTGGCATCTGAAAAGGTGGTGGTGGACAGGAGAGAGATCCCTTACCCCCATGGGAGGAGACCTGTTTCCATTCCCCCTCATCCTCTGGATTTCTTTCTTCTAGCTCATAATGGGGAATATGAGGTACATGAGACTCTTCTGGCTCTCGAGGGTCTCTAAAGGAGACATTTTGCTTTAAGAAACTGAAAGAATAAGACACTTCTATTCTGATGCTATCAGCAGTATTTTTCTCTTTTGTAACATAGCGATGTTAATACACCTTTCTATAGTTAGTTACAAGGGCATTATGTTGAGTGACTTTGCTTACTTTTTTTTTCTAGCCTTCTTCAATGGTGATTTAGTCTGTTTATATATTGCGCTCACATGAAAGCTTCTGGGGCAGATATAAAGCGGGTCAAAGTTGAAGTAGCTTGCTTCTCTCCGTTGAAATCATCTTTATGTGTTCCTGTAGCTGTGATCCAGTAACATCTGAAAAAAACCCCACTGGTTAGGAAATAGTTCTTACTTAGACTTGCATATGTATGAGTTTCAGGAATACATGGTACTAAGTGCTAGCTAAGAAAGGATCATTCAGGACCCTGAGCAAATAAGTGTGCCCACTTAAATAGTTGTGTGATGCCATATATGCGTCTAGATTTTCTTTTGTGAAAGAATATAGGTCTGTAACTGCAGCTGGCTATGCACTCTTTTAACATCTGTATCTTGCTCCAAAGCCACTCTACGTGATGAACTTCCATGAAATCAATTTAATGGCTCGAATACAGAGAACTGCATTATTTTCATAACTAAGAATCACAAAGTGAATGACACAATATTAAAGGCATACTTATTTTAACTGGAGAAGGATTTTAAGTTCTGAGAATGGTTTGGTGATAATCTAAGTACTTAGAACTTGCAGAGATTTTTTGGCTTGAAAAAAAGTAAAAACTGTGTTCAATAGTTCCTAACTTTTGTTCATGCTTTCAGCAAAATATATAACTAAAATGCAATCCTATTTTGTGGTGGATTCGTTAATTGTGGAGATTTTTTTGGTTTGTTTCCGTTGTTTAGTTAGGTGGGTTTTTTCTGGTTTGTTGTAGAAGTCCTTGAATGCTGCCTGAACACTTTTCTGAAAGTGTTAGCAGATGTAACTTTCTGTGTTAACTCGGCTGCTTTTTTTAATGTTTTATGAATGCTGTGTGCAGCAGCCCACAAGAGCAGCACCCAAATACTATTCTGTACTTTTACATGTTGATCCACTTTATAAAATAGTTTGTATGTAAGACAGCAATTAAAAGTAATATTTAAGCTGATAGGTTTTCAGGTAATAAGGATTTATAACCAAGATTGTCCAGACATAGTTTCAAAAACATGCTATTGCCCTGAGCCAGGGAAAAATGTAAGTGCATATGCATTCTACACTTGTACTTCGAAATCATTATGTAAACTATGATATGAATGATGAAAAAGGTCTTTGAGGGTTTAGTAGCTGTCAGACAATTTGCTTATATACTCCACTAGATCAGTTTGTATATGCTTATCCTCACTTTCTGTGTTAAAACATTTCCCAGAGGTCAATGTCTGAGATAATTTCTTCACTGGAGATTGTGGATGTTGAAGGCAAGAGGTGAGATCTACCTTTGGTAGGTCTGAACATGGAAGTTTCTGTCTGTACTTATAAATCTCTTGATGGTGTCTGGAATGGGAAGATTCTCCTGCAGAAGCTTAAGCATTTTCTTTTTTCTTAGTGTCTGTATGGTAAAACCACGCAAATTAACTCTGCTTTTCTTTGCAGTTTTCATGTTTGCTTGTAAAACAGATGCACACTTAAAAAGCTAAACATACTAGAGAAAAGCCACTTAAGCGCTTTAGATGAGTGTGATTCCTCTACCTTGCGCTTTCTCCTCTGTGGGTTTAGGTTCACTCAATGAAGCATGTTTGAGATTCCCATGCCGTAGGCGCCTGCTCACTAGCAGGGAAGAAAAGAAGAGTAGCACAATCTGGTGTCTGTAGTCTAGAAAGGGAATGCACCTCGCAGGAGGCATATCTGTACCCTGTTTATCACAGAATCACAGAATCACAGAATATTATGAGTTGGAAGGGACCCACAAGGATCATCTAGTCCAACTCACCATCTAGCACCCGTAAAGAGACCGAGAGCACATCGCAGAGCATAACACCAACCTAGATCCCTCACAGTCTAGCAAGCCACTCCGAGACGGAGGGGGCACAACGTCATCCAGCCCTACACCTCCCGGCTAGACCATGTCACTAAGTTCCTCGTCCAGTCTTCTCTTAAACTCCTCCAGGGATGGTGACTCCACCACCTCCCTGGGCAGCCCATTCCAATATGCAATTACTCTCTCTGTGAAAAACCGCTTCCTAATGTTAAGATTGAACCTCCCCTGTTTATGTCTTGTTTACAGATATGAGTGGAATTTATTTGTTGGGATTAGGGGAGAAAACTTTAGTGCCATCATCTGTTTCTTTCAAAATCTCTCTTCCTACCTGGACAAGATTGGTAGATGTCAGAGAACCATGGAGAACCATCCTCGGTGAGGAAACTTTTGAATGGTATGCTGCAAATTTGTGTTTTAAAGCACGTTACAGCTTCTTCAGCAGTTTCTCTCAAAGGGAGGGCTTGTAGTTTGTGAGGTTACCGTTTTATTTCCAAGCCCTCTTCCTAAGCTGTTTTTGGCTGGAGGTCGATGAAAGCACTTAAATTAGGGAATTAATGAAATAAACCTCTAATTATGCCCTGTGGTAGATAAGGCTGCCCAGCTGTGTCTGGTTTCATTATCCTATCCAGGAACATTCCAGAAATAACCAGTTAAAGGGAAAAATTTGCAGTCCTTCTTCTACTTACACATGTTCAGTACTGTGATCAGTCCTCTAGTGCTAATTTGCTAATTTTCATGTGCTGCTCTTGGATGGAGACATGAAAATGACTGTTTTGTTTAGGACTTTGCGCTTGAATTGTCTCCTTGCCAAGCGACAACTGCTTGGCACAGGTGAGGAGTGACAGAGACCATGGCAAACCCCTCCATCATCCCCACTTTCCTCCTAGTTGCCTTGCACACACTTGTGAACCATCTGCCCTGCTAAGGTCCGCAAAAAGCTATGAGGTGCCAGGGCAACTTAAGAGTGTGATCTGCTCTCGTGGTCTTATCTCTGCTGATGCGTAGGTCTTCTGTGAGAGGTTGATGTTCTTTCAGAGCTTCTCTGAACAAGGATGCTCTTGGCTTATAAGGCGTTGTGCCTCATACTGTAATATGGTCTTTTGTTTTTCGTTTGATAATCATTGCACTGCGTGAAATATAGCCATTCCCTTGAGAGAAATGTAAGAAAATGTCATCCGTTGACATTTTGAAGCAAGTTATTTTGGGTACTTTGACTCAAACCTGTACAGACATTTAAGTTCAGTTTAGAATATATTCTGGCCAGTCCAAATCAACTCCATTGTTCTGAAGCCAGAATAGTACAGCTAGTCTGTGGCCTAGATAAGTGATTTTCTTACAAAGAAAGATTTAGGGAGGCCTTTTGTTCTAGGGCAAGCCAGTTCAAAGCATAAAAGGTATTTTTAGTGATCTTTGCAATATAACCTGATCAACAGATAACATTTTAAGGGACACATTCAAAACAGCAAGTAGCAAAAACTTCATCTGAAATATCTGAAAATGAAGAACCTCTGTTTACCAAGTGAGGGGTTTTCAAGGGCACAGAGGGATGAATGGTTGAATTCTCCTTACTGTATTTGTAACTTGCTACTTTTGTTTGAGAAAACAGTGTGCATTCCCTACCAGTTTCATGTTTTTCTGAGTTCCTCTTGGGTCAAACTTAGTGCTGACAACTCCAAAACCTTTCTGATAGCCTGCGTAAGACACTGCCTCCTGCAAGAAAATTGAGATTTTCATAATCATATTATTATCAGGACACTGTTTGAACAATGTTTATGCAGAGCGATTATCATGAAGTCTTGCTTCATAGCAGGTTGAGTCTCTTCTATCTTTGATATTAAAATTTGCACTGATAAGGCAAGTGGGCTGTTGGTTCCTTGGACAGTGATTTAAGATGTAGGACTGAGTTGCATGTACAGTTTTGCAAGAAAAGGGGAAGACAGTTACCAACTGTTATGCTTTTTCTCCAGATGTTTCCTCTAAGACAAATATGTAGGGTTTTATTATGACACAGTAAGAACACACCAATGAGATGAGAATGGTTGTTTTGTTGGTTTCCCCCTCTCCTTTTTTTTTTTGCTTCTCATTGCCTGTTTGATCTAAACAGCCAGTCGATCAAATGCTGTCGTAAATTATCTGGTAATTTAGATGGAGCATGCCCCCACTTGTTAATGTGACCTGCTCTCTCCTAAATAGAGTACTTTATTCAAAGTCTTTTAGTATTCAAGCTCAAAATAAAATTATTTTAAAGTACTGATGTTCTTGAAAATATATATGGTTGGCAGTTTTGTTTTTTAACTCTGTGGACTTGTTCATGCAAGAAGCGGCAGGTTACTATTCTACTTCCCCTTAAATTGGTGGCAAACTCCATTTTGATTGATTCAGAAGAGGATCAGACCTATAGTCCAGATTTAGCAGCACCAGGACAAATTCCACTGTTATTACTCCTGCTTCTCTCAGGCAAAATTCCTATTGTCTTTAGAGTTTGGAGCACAAATCCTAGCTCTGTTTGGAAGTGATTTCAACCTACCAGATTGCATAGTATACGAATGTGCATGAAATACCATACAATAAACACTAATACAAAGAACAGTGTCTAACTGCCCTTTCATGAATTTTGAAGACATGGAAGGGAAACACTGTTATGATCATATTTTCTGAGGTCCTCGGCTTATGCACGACATGATTTCACTCTCTAATTCCTCTTTCAAGCTCATAATTTCTAGTCAAATTTAAAGCATGTTACTAATTAGGCTAAACTCATTCCTTTGGTACATATTTAATGTAGGTTACTTTACTTTTATCTCTCTTGTGTCCATTACATGGTACAAATTGTGAATTGAATAGTAAAGTGTTTTCATTTGGGACCCAGATACGTAGTTAATTGTAGTATTTGATTATGACAGTATAGAGACTATTTTTACCAAGGTATTTTCTTTCATCGTGTTCAGAACTCTTCACTGATAAGTGTGAAAAATCTGCTCTATGCTGATAAGATACTTTGGCAGGGTTGATTTTTTGCCATAGGGATGCCTGTTTGTATAACTAGTGTGATGGTAAGGGGTGATTTCTTATAATTAAGGAAGTGACATGGTGACAGTTTTAATTGTATTATCTCTTATTGTAACAAATTGTTACATTTGTAATAGATACATAGTTTTATTAATTTGATGCATGGGCATATAGAAATTGAATTAAACTCTATGGTAGGAAAACATTGCTAAGATGTGCATCTAAAACTTGTGTTTTTACATATAAGTAAAACTTCTTTTAGTGTATGCCATCTGATACGGTTTCTAATTATGTCTGACTCCTTTTCCCACTTATTATTGCTTTGTTTAGTGTCAGGGTCTTCACTGAGCTAAAATTGCTTCATTTAGCTTTTTTTGGTTTGTTGTCTTGAGCCTTGAAACAGGTTTCTTTGTTGATGCTTCTACTCTTTGTGATGATGTGACTGATAGAGTTTCACAGAATTTCATAATCACAAATATTAAATCATCTTCAGGACACAGTTGTGAGGAAAGGTGCCATCATGATTTCTGTAGCAAAATTAGAACAAAATAGACAATGGTAGACCAAATAGATAATTTCAGAGAAACAAAAACCTGAACTACTTCTTGAAGATAGTTTAAGGTTAAATTCTTTGTCATAAGAAGGTCATGAGGAAAAACACTTCAAAAAGCTGAATCTAGGGAGTAATTCTTGACTTACAAGAATGGTAGTACTTACATTTCATTGAGATAACTAGGACGAGGAACCAGTACTTCTTTAGGTTTGACTCTGTAGGGCTTTATTTGTCGCAAGGGGTAAATACCGTTTGCCTACTCCATGCCTTCAGTTACTGTGTACTGGATGTCTTGAAATGCAATTTTGGTTTTCTAATACCTAACATCAATAACTTGCTGGTTTGAAAGATGCTTTTCCTTCCATTTTATTCTGCCATGAAGTAAGTTCACAGGTTCACAGGTTATTGCAAGTTGGAAGGGACCCCAAGGATCAACTAGTCCAACTCCCAAGTGAATGCCATTCCAGGGATCGAACCCGCAAGCGTGGAACCATGGGCACCACGC
>WEKX01026084.1:115512-131135 GCA_013390025.1 Pitta sordida
AGAATATTCTGGGTTGGAAGGGATCCAAACTCTTAAACTGCACCACTGCCTCCCTGGTGGGAATTGAACCCCTGGTCTCCCGCATGCGAGATGGGGACACTCGCCACTGTAGTAAAGTGGATTTTTGATTGTTGCGTCCGAAGGGAAGTTGAAACCTTACTTAATCAAGAGGTATGGCAGTCCAATTTCATCCTAATGTGACAAAGTTCATAGTTTTTCCTGGATTAGTCTGTTACTGGCGTCATACACTAGATTGCTCTTTCGAGAAACGATAGTTTGGAAAGTGGAAGTCAAGACAGCTTCAATATGGATGATAGATGAGTAATGGTGGAGCTATGAAAAATACTCTTGACACCTGGAATAGTTACTCATTAACTTTCCAGACATGCTAGAATTGTAGAAGGTTTTCTGTCATGAGGGAATCTGTGCTGTCTTGCACCAGAGCCTAGTGCCAAATTGGAGAAACTGAAGGCCGTATTTACTCCTTATGAATTTGGCAGCACAAGCTTTGTGGATTTAAGTCTTTAAGGTTTTGTATCTTCTAGATACTGATATGGAAGTTGTGGGGTCATTGTGTTTGCATGTACAAATAAGACACTGAACTCTGAAGAATCATGGCATTTGGTCTTTGAAATCTATGTATGAATGCGTGCTTCTATGAAAACTGTAAGTTGCAAAAATCATTTGTAGTGGACTAGAAAGGTATTTGACAGATTATGCGCAAGTACATACATGTGTGTTTCATTATTTGATTGCCTTAGGAGACTGGTGTTTAAATTGGCAGACCTACTTATTAAAACCAAAGCTTTTTGGCTGGCATGATTATAGAATGCCTGAAGGAAAGCGTCCAAATGCTAAGAGCAAAAGAGAGAGAATGTGTAATGTGCAGAAAGCATGGGGAAGCTTTAAAGCCATAAGGAAAAAGTAGACTTAAATGTGGTTCCAATTTGTTCTATTGAGCTCTAGTTGATAGCCATGCAGAAGTAAAGCATAACATTCTCTTATTTCAGTGTAAAGTTAATATTCTGGACAATACAGTGTTTTCTGACATGCTAAGTATTATTTGCTTACCTGTTTGCAGCTTGTCAGAAATCTTTGATCCATACTTATTTTCCTGAGTCAAATTTAAAACAAAACAAAAGAAAGTAACTTGCTTTGAAGCTTTACAAAGCATTGGCAGACCGTGACATGAATGGACACTACAATAAGCTCTGAAACCTTGTTCTTAATCTTGATTAATGTGATGCAAGACAGCACTATTGACTCCCAATATATGTTAAATTTCTGCATTTAATTTTGTGATGTGTAATTTGCAGCTATTCTAGAGGAAGATAAATAAACCAAAAAAATTCAACCCAGCCTTGTTATATATGGGATTTAGAACAAAACTATCCTGCAAAGTTTTGGAAGCAGCAGGCAAATTAGTTGAATATATGTGTCTAGAGAAGTCTACAGCTGTGGCCTCACACTCGCTCAATGGAGCTGGCTTTCCTTGGAACCTTGGGCATCGCAGATTTGCATATTCACTTGGTTGTTTGCATTGTTCATTCTTGACTGAATACTATTATGTAATACCCAGCCAGCTTGCTCTGTCTCCTAAGATTTCTCAGTTTGAGATCAAGGTTTGAAACACGGGAAGCTGACTGGTGAAAAGCAGACTGATGTAGTGAAACAACAAAAAGAGAAGCAGAAGGTCTGCCTTCTCTGAGAGATCAAGAAATAAGTTATTATAAATACCCAAACCAAACCCACCAAAAAACAAAAATAAAAGGGCATTTCCCTTAAAATGAGACCTGAATTTAGGTGATTGCTCAAACCGATCTCTGTAACTTATTTTAGTGGCTATTCATAGCATATTTACTATGAAATATTTACTAGAATCCTTTGAGAGTTGGCAGGTTGCTCTTTAGCAATTTTGGGTTGTGCAAGAAATAGGTAGCTAATGGTAGCGTAGCAGAATTTAGGTGATTTACACTAGCTGTCTGCTGCATCTGACATTTTTGAGGAGCTTTATCTTGTAAAAGCCTCAGTAAAGTTCTCTGAAGATGCCACATGAACTAATTAAATTACAGGTTTTTCCACCCTCATGCAGGCAGTTCATGTGAACTGTGCTTAAAAACAAGGAGTCATATACCTGTTAAAAAAATCAGGTCAGTTTAAAATTAATGTATTCTTCTTCCTCCTGTTCTTGACACAGAACTGGGCTTTTTGGAAGGATTCTTCATCTGGGAGTTAAGTGAGCTATCCTTTTTCTTTTTGGAATGGCTCACATTTAAATAAATGAATAAATAAATCCATTTGAAAAGGTAGAATTGAATGAGAAAGAGATGTTCCCATCTGCCAGGGTAAAATGAAGGTAACTCTGGTTCTTTCTTCTGGCAAGATGGCCAAGCGATTCCTCTGGAGCACAATAACAAAAAACTGTAAATGTAAGACTTCCTTTTTTCCCCCCTCTCTCTCCCCGCCACCTTTTTTTTTTTTTTTCCCCTAGTAGGATAGCAGGCGAACAACCAGGATGTACCTGGCGTTTTGACAGAATAGCATCCAATTTCCAGTCCTTGCTGGCCAGTATGGAAGAAGATTTACTCCTTCCACCCAGTAGCCTCCACCCACTTCTTAGTGAGTCATAGCTGGAAGGCCTTACATGTTTGATCACATCTTGTGCAAGTCAGGAATGTATTTTTACTCCTTTATTGCATACTATATTTAACATTCTGAGCCAAGTGAGCGATTGTAGCTTTACATTCTGTACATACGTGGAAATAGTTGTATAGATCGATAGTGCCACTATATTTTCAGATATGGATGGGTTAGGAGATCGGCTTACTTCCTTGTCACAAGCAGGAGGGTAGAAAAAGTGGTTTGTGTTTTTCACATGTGACCTGTAGAAGCACTAGCAACACTTAAATATTCACAAGAGATTAGTATTTCATGGCATGCTCATGTATACACTCAGTACTCTTTTAAGTTTCAGAGATAGCACTGATCGTGTTCCCCATGAATTTTCTAAGGGGAAGTTGGAGAACATCTATAGTACATTCCACTGTGCTGGAGAAAGACAGTGCAGGGCAGCTGCCTAGTGGCAAAAGAAAGGAAAGAAATAACAGGTCATTGTGCTTATTGCTCATTTCTTAGGTCTTTGTAGAGGATGTAAAAAGAGTTTTTGCCCTCCTCTTTTAGTCTTTGGAAGCGCTTCTTTTATTTGATGCACCTGAGCTGAAGATCATAAGGAACTTTGTGTCAGTTGCTTGTATTTTCTGGTTTGTGAAGACCTTCTGCAATTTGAACTTTTCAAGATCATTTACAAAATATTTCTCTCATCTATTTCATACTCTTCTATTCAGTGTCACTCCTTCACAACACAGAATCACAGAATATTCTGAGTTGGAAGGGACCCACAAGGATCATCGAGTCCAACTCTTAACACTGTCTCCCTGGCGGGAATTGAACTCGGGTCTCCCACACGCCAGATGGGGACACTTACCACTGTAGTAAAGTGGATTTTCCTGGTTTTCAAGAGGGACGTATTTTTCTTTGTTTTAACCACTAGATGCTCTAGCTCTATAGGGTTTCATGGAGGCTGCAAGAGGATTTCGTATATTTGAAGTGCTTACAATTATGCCTGGGTTTTCTTAGAGGGGCTTTTTCTCTTACTTTTGGTCTCTTTGCCAATGAATACTTCCAGTGCAGACAGGGATCCTGTTCTGTACCTCCTTATCCTGATTTCAGTTAATCTTTGGATTGCAGATGGTGATGTGGAAACAGCCAGATTTTCATTCGCCCCATATTTTTTTCTTATTGTCAATTTTTTTATACACTTCCTATAAACACATTTTGCACTTTATTAATTTCTGCAACACAGTATGCTAGGCAGTACACAGATTAAGGTCTTTTACCAGTTACAGTTAGTCAGCCAGATGAGACCCTCACTGCATTGTAAATTAAATTCATTCACCACCTTAAGTGCTAAGGTTTAAGTTAAAGTTACTTCAGCAGGGGAATGTGAACAAATAGTGGTTTATGAAAGAGATATCTTCAATTTCATGCATTAAGTGTATGTACTTCATATTCCATTACATTCTTTTTTGTTTAGCATTTGGTATTATGGAAGACGTATATTGGGATAGGAAAATAACACTGACATTGATACGCAGAGAAGTCTGGACAAGAGTATGATAGAGGTCAAAAAATCATATTACGTACAGGCTCAGCGTTTTCTTCTTAATTTGAAGTTAAAGAGAATGGTGGGATTAACTGTCTGTAGATTCAGTCCAGGATTTTCCTAATACAGTGATCCTCCGCATAGTCGCGGTCCATAATTTGCGGGATGCCATACTCGCTGTTGATTTTCCAGCGAGTTGTGGGACCTGGCGCATGTGCAGAACCTGCCGCGATCTCAGTGTGATCGGCCCCCAGCCCTGCCACTCACACGGCTCACAGCTCCCCCCCCGCCATCTCCCCGCTCGCATGACTCGCAGCGCACCCCCACCCCGATCCCATCCCTGTCCTCCCTTGCCACAGTGCGCCGCGCCGGCACTCGCCCCCCCGCCCTGATCCTGTCCCCGTCCCCGGCGCTTGCCCCTTCGCCCCACGCTGGTCCCATCCTCGGCGATCGCCTCCCCGCCCCGGCGCTTGCCTGCCTCAGCGGAGCACAGCCAGACATCTGAAACAAGCCCCGCTCTCAGGATCCTCCTCCAGACCTTATTAGGGGAGGGGGTGTGGCTACAGGCATGGCACACTTGACTACGTAGTGGGTTTGCTATCTTTGCGGATTCCGCAACGCGCGTGAGGAGGACCAGACCCAATAGCCCACGAGTAACCGGGGATCACTGTAATGTCATTTCTCTATTTGTCAGATCACCCCTTAATTTACTGGCTGTAAGGATTAACCCAGTTTTACTTTCTTCCAAGACTGTTTTTCAGGATTACTGTGTTCTGTTGCTACAGATACAGTCCTAAGCTTTTCGTTTCCCTAAGAAGAAGAAAAATGTTTGATTTGAAATGAATTAGTTTCTTGAATAAGAGTCTTGGCACTGAAGAGCTGTTACCATTGTTTGCATATCTTTTCTGGGTGACTGCTATACACTCATTATTTTTAACTTTCTGTGTACTTACAAATACTTTCCCATAATTCCTAAAAGATGAAGGAGTGTTGTTGGCTTTTATCTGTCAGCAGCTTCTGCCAGTTCTTCTGTGTAAATCTTCCACATCTAAACAGCTTGACTTCTCCAGCGCAGTAATACACGTTATCTTTTTATTGCACTAGTGAAGAGACTGTTGTTTTCCTCTAGATTGCTTGCCTGTGGATAGTTTGAGGGAGATTTGCTGGCATTTTTCCCTCCATTAGTTTCTGTACAGGAAAAAGGTAGCAAAACAAAGCATTCTTTCAGAATAGGACAACATAATTCCCTGAATTTTTATGTATTATGATTCTTGAATAAAAGGAGAGTGTTTTAAATATGCTTTTCAAACAGAGTTATTATCACAAACCATTAGTGTCGTTGCATAAAAAAATTCATGGTACAAAAGAAAAAAGGAAATACCAATAAGGAACAAGGATCCTTATACAGATGGGACAAGTCATTCTTGACAGTGTTCCAGCAATCCCAGTATCTCACAGGGAACATCCATCCAGCAGTCCTGTCTTGGTTACAAAGAGCAGATGCTGCTGGAGCTCCATTTCCAACCATTGCTATGCTTATGTGGAATTGGAATTGAGGTTAGTAATATTTATAGATTAGCAGCAAACTATTCAGAAGAAAATACATGTTACTGCTTTTTCAGTAAAAGAAGTTCTATCACAGGAACTTGCTCTGTCTATGAAGTTTTACCTGATGGAGGTCATTGTAATAATCTTGCCATGTCTCTCCACGGACTGACCGGAATGAAAATTTTCAAGTGCCTCTTGAGATGGGCCTTAGCATTCCTTTCCTTAAAAGGTAGGCAGCTGCCCCTCTCCTGTGTGTCAAGGGTTTCCAGGAACAACCAAATTCTTACTTCCTTTCACTCTTGCTAGGAAGAACACAACAACAAATTGTGGAGCAAAATATTTTTACATGGGAAGTCATTTTGAGATAAGATGTTAGAAAATTCAGGTTTGAAGAGGAAAATAAACAGTAGAATATAAGTCTAATGGATGACTTGTACAATCTGGATAATGCTCCAGGTAAAAAATAACAATTCCAGTTGAATTTTATCCCTTGAGATCAATGGCCTTTGTGCACTGAAATGGGCAGAGTAATTTCATGGGAAAAATGCAATGTCATTATGAAAAAAGACACGAAAGTATCAACTGAAATTGCACATGCAGGCTTAGTTCTTTGTGGTCTTAAGTTTTTAGTGTTTGACCTTGTGGTCTTGGTGGTCTTATAATATAGTTTTGTTTATGTGTCTGTGTAGTATAGCTGAGAGTAGGTAGAGGGAGTTTTCATGCTGATTCCTTATAGAGTGACTGTAGTAAAGACACTAGGTAAATGTATTAACTTACATCTAATCTCTTCAAAATAATTTACACTTTTACTAGAGTTTCACTGTTGCCTTATTTTAAAAAAAGTCTAGAGTGCAGAAGTTAATAGAAATCATAGCTTTAATACCCTTGGGAAAGATGAGATACGTAGTTTATGAGAAGGCAGCTGGCATCAGTTCTAAGGGAATGCTTAGTTAACCCTAAAACCAGTAAGGGAGGTTTTGTTTGTAGAGAACAATCAAAATTTTGTTCCAATTCTAATGAGGACTTCTACATACTACTACTAAGATCTGGATGTTTAATGCCAGGAATAATACTGGGAACCCAATAAGTAAGTTAGAAGATGCAGCTGCCAGTGGAATGTGCTGTTTGTTCTCACACCAGTGCTATCCAGGCTACACGTGAATACTCAGTGTTATACGTATATTTTCCTTCTTGAGATCGTGTATAGTTTCATGTCAAAACACTGCCAGAAGATGGAATTGTCAGTTAGTGTATCTGAGGACAACTGGACAGGGTTACCAAAATTCTTGCAGAGTTCAGTTCTTTTCTAGCCCTAGAGCAGCAATTCTGAAGGAGAAGGAGAGAATATAACAAACCCCACTTGTTGAAAAAAGCAGTGGCTTACACTTCACTGGTCCAGCTATTTGGTTTATCCTGTCCTGTTCCTCCTCGTTGTCTGTCATCTCTGTCATAATTTCCTTGATTGTGGTGATGCAGTAGTGTGGTACCTACACTGCAGTTTACACCTCATCTGCTATTATCCCTCTGACTGAAAACTGCTGGGGGGGAACCTGCAGGTGGCAAGAAGACATAAAGAACAGGTGTTGGCTTATTAAGTATTTTTTCTGTCCTCAGAATCATGCTCTGAAATCCTTACTGGCTTGTTCTATTTAGAGACATTAACCTGTCCTTCCATTTAAAATAATGCTCATTAGGAATGTGAGAACACTGCTACTGCTGTGCTTCTACTTGTCACACAGGGCTTGGGGTCATCCCTGAGAGTGAAGGGTGTGAAGGAATTACTTGTCAGTCTGCCATGCCTTTAAAAAATTATGGAAAGCTTCAAGCTGTGCCAATACTCCAGACCAAGTAAGGGAGCTGAGATACAACTCTCCCAAAAGCCAGTAGTGTCAAAGCCTCAGTGCCATCCTCCTTGGGGTACAGTGTCTGTCCTGAACCCCCTCTGTGCTTCCCAGCTTACTGAGTGCCTTCCTCTTCTTAGAAGCAGAAATATATCTTTTACTACATTCTTGCTTATTTGCTATTTTATTCTATTTATTTCACAGCTCCTTGAAGGAACTGTTGAATAAGCAGGTGGTTTTCCCATGGTCTTCCTTGTTTTTTGGGGTGATGGGGATTTCTTTTGCAAAATAGTTTATGCGTTATGGATTGCATTACAATGCAGTGTGCTGCATACCAGTACACTGGTATTGCACTTTTCTTCTCAGAGCAGTGTTTCTCATCTTTCCTAACAATGTTAGTTGTAAATAGTTGCAGCCATTTCAAACCTTAAATTCAGTTGTTTCGAAAATGGGTAGTATTGCAAAAGCTCACCTGTAGAGGGAAGTAGAATACTGTCATAACTATAGGCTGCTTTTTAAAAAATAGCTGTGCTTCAGATGGAGCCAACAAAGAACATCTATTCTCTTAATTATAGCTTCTATTTCTATTTCTTAGAAGTATGTTATGTAGCAGATGAGAAAGTGTCTGACTGCTCATAATTCATAAAGTTTAATCTGATAGAATATTATGTATGGAATTCCTTCCCAGTACAGACATTATGACTCCCCTTTCAATAGATGATAGAAATAGAGCTTTATGGAATATTAAATTAATAAGCGTGAAACATGATTAGCA
The DNA here is from genome assembly GCA_013390025.1 of Pitta sordida. NCBI lineage: Eukaryota > Metazoa > Chordata > Aves > Passeriformes > Pittidae > Pitta > Pitta sordida. Next base: position 123,839 of record WEKX01026084.1, read on the forward strand.
GTCACTATTAAACTGTTATGAAGGAATATAGTGCTCTACATTATGTTGCTTGGTGGGGTTGTTTTTCTGCTTATCTCTGCAAGTAGTCTTTCCTCAAGACAGACACCATCTCTTTGTTCTTTCCCTGCTTTCGTTTTGCTTTGTCGTAGAAGAATTTTGGGTTGATTAAGATAGCAGCTCTAGGACAAGGATTCATTTTTATGTCAGAGAAGGGTAAAAAGATAACAGATTTCTTTCAGAATTGGTACATGGTCAAGTACGACTTTTTATGTCATATCAAAGTGTTTTTCTGCCTAGTCCTGCCTTCTATTGTTTATGGATTTTTTTTTTTTTTTGTACTAATCTGTACTTCCTGGGCTTGTTTCACCTTTTTTTCCCCATAGCTGCCCCTTTTTCTTCTTAGCTCTGAGAGTGCAGCTGACACAATTTTATAAATGAGGATGAAAAGAAGAATTAGTTCTTCTGGCACCCCAAAACTTCTGCCATAGTCACCATGCACATGGTACTTTATCGATCAGATCGTTTCTTGCATGTATGTGCTGATAACCCTGAAAAGTACTATATTGGTCTCAGTTACAGCATTGATTTATGCAGGCAACTATGTGTCTTTTTTTACATACTGTGTATAGCCAGGGTAAAATGAAGTAACATTCAGTTTTTATTCTGACCCTCTTAGACTCAGTGAGTTGAACTATAAATGGACCAGTCTTAATATACGTATATACATATATTTGTCCTTCTGAAAAAAAAAAAAATGACTGCCTTATTCTGTAAAATGCCACACATAACTAATTTTGTACATTTTTCTATAAAAGTCTCTTTTTCTATAAAAGTCAATTTGAAATGCCCTTTTTCAAATTTATAGGCTACGTTTGTCAGTACCTACCTCACACAGAGTAATCTGGAGATGTTGACTTTGTATTTTGGGCAGTACTGAACACTGTTCTTCTGGTAAATATCAGTAGGCTATTTGAAAATGCAAATGCCAAGGCAAGGTTACAGTCCTTAAATCTCGGAGAGAGTTGCTGTCTCATATTTCATTGTAATACCAGACTTAACTTTTGTGTTGATCTGACCCTGAACCCAAGGCACAGACCTCGCTGAAAAATTTCTCCTCAGGGTTTAGTGTCTGGTATTTTTTTTAATTTTCCGTACTGCTCTACTGAAACTTTTTTCAGGAACTTGCTGCTTCTTGAGACTGTAAAGATATGTGCAATGAGCCACAGAATGCCTTTTCCCTAAGACATAAAAGTTTTGTGTCAGTAAGACTCTTTTTACTTTCTGATGTGCTGTGAGGCTCATGTGGCCTTTTCTTCCCCAGCTAATTAAAGCAGGTGCTGAACGGACTGTGACAGCTGAGGCTCAGCATCTGTACCAGCTGCCATCACAGGGCTCTGAGGAGCTTCAGGCCTTGCCATCACCTGTGAGGAGGCACCTCTTTCCATGCTTCTGGAGTCTGAACTTGTGCTTCCACAAGCATAGCTTTTGGTGTGTAACCAGAGCAATACCCTGAAGCCCTGCTGTCTTCGGTCAGGGAGTTGCTAGCAGTCTGAACATCAGAGGAACACATGGGACTGCTCAATAGATACCACTGCCTTAAAGGCTTTGCAGGAGTGCCAAACTGCCCTTGTTTCCAATGCATCTTCACTGGAATTGGGCATTGTATACCGAAAAGTGCTTGATTTCAGCCATTATGGATCCTTATTGAAATTTGTGTTCTTTTTCAATGAAGACAGGTAATAAGAGTGAAATTGTTTGAATGTCATTTCCCATACCTAGCAGAAGGCATAACTACTGAAATAACAATATTTCAATCAATAAAATAAGCTCCAGTGTTTCCCAGAATTTTCACTAGCAGGCATGGCTGAACTTTGTGGGATATCCCCCATTGTCCACAGCTGACAATGCATTACACTGATGGTGTGGCTAGCAAAAGTATTTTAGGTGCTTGATCAGCCATCGCTTCTTTACAGTTTGCTGGGTAATCTTGTTGGAGCATTATCACGACTTGCTTGACCATGATCCTGACCTTTCCGTTTCTTCTTCTGTGCTGATTAACAGGCTTATGTTTAATAAACTTAATTTCAGTCCTGATCAAACCATTCTTGCTGAGACTTACTGTATGACTCAAACAAGGATATGTGTAAATCCGTAATAGTTCACTGTCTTAGTGAATACAGTTGCTCATATAAAGAGTGTATCTGCATACACATGAGTGAGTTAAGAACATCTGAAGACCTGAGCTTTCAAATACGTAGTAGACTTTTACGTAGAACTGTGTTGTCATCAAATCCAATGTATTTATACACAAACTTTAATGGCATTACTGGAAAAATAAAAAACGTTTATGGAGCAGTCTTGACTAAATAGAAGTAACATTAGTATATAGTTCCTGTAAATATTTAGAAATTAAACTCCTTTTCATGGTGTGTATTGTACATTTCAAGGTATTTTACTATATATATTTTTCAATTTCATTCTTCTAGCAGTAGTGAAAGATTTGACTCAGAAGTGTCTGAAGCCAAATTGCAGCTTTAAATTTCCACTTGTCATTGCCAGGTCCTAAGTCTAAAGTATGGTTTTTTACTATGAACGCTTCCAAAAAGTGCAGCTGTGTGCTGGTTTCATCTTGCATTTTGTAGCTGTGTTGGCAACCCTTGAATGTAAGGTATGCTCTCATCTCTCACACATCCGCATCGCCTTAGAGCTGTTCAGTCCTATCTGTATCAGGGAGAAGGAGGCGTTTGCAGGTTGGAGAGAACTCTGACTTGTGGTTCATCTCACTAGTTTTCACTGTGGTGAGGTAAAAATAGAGCTAGTGGAACATCTAGCTTTTTTTCAAGTGTCATCAGAAGCTTCCTTACTATCTAGAGAATCACTAGCAGAACTAGAAAGAAGGCATAAAAACTGTATAATAGTTACCAGAACCATAATATTTTGGAAACCTGGAATTAAAAAAGAAAAAGAATAGTAAAACACTGGGAATTTGGCAGGGAAATTATTGTTTTAAATGGAAAATTGATGCTGTATTTTAGCAAAGCAATCTACAAAGCTGCTCAGATCCTTAAGAATGTACAGTCGACCCTCTTCCACTTCGCGNGACAGCGGCGTGGGGGATTCCCGTGCACCAGTGTCACGGCCGAGCAGAAAAGGGTTTTTTCCCGGCATGGGGTGGCTGCAGGCACCAGGAAGCGCCAACACAAACACCAATACACAGCAAGACAGTGCCAAAACAGCGCCGGAGCACCGGCGGAGCCATGCGAGGCAAATTTGCACATTAATGAGGTGCCAATCAATGCAGAGGATGGGCTACGCAGGAGACAAATAAGACCCGGGTCCCGTGGTACAGGAGACCCGACTGTATTTGGTTCTCCAAATCTGTGTGCCATCCTACAGCATTCTTCAATGCAAAGGATTATTTTGCAATCAGCTACTAATTTAAGGCAGCATGTGAGTTTTTGTTCAGTTCTCTTTTACTAAAACTGGCCTATCTGAAAAGTTTTCCTTTCCTTTGTAGATCTTGATCTGCATATGAAGCTTTCTTCTGCAACCCCCAATGTAGAATCAGGACTTCTTTAACCATAACCTGTATTCTGCCCTTGGAGTAAGTTCCTCCTCCATGCCCACCCCCGCCAATAAAATCAGGTGTAGGTGTAATGGGTTTTACCCTGGCTGGATGCCAGGGGCCTGAACAGTTACTCAGTCCTAAATAATAAGATGATATACGAAGGGTGGGTTGGAATAAGGCAGTTTAATATAAGCAAAACCAAAGCAAAGCAAAAGCATATGTAGAAGCAAAGCAAAAGAGCTGATCTCTACTTCCCATCAGCAGAGGTGTCCATTCATGTCTAGGGATGCAGGGCTCCTGTGCATGTTAGAAGGCAGTCATCAAGAGCAATGAATGCCACCCCGTCCTTGCTCCCTTCCTCAGCTTTTATATCTGAACTGACGTCATATGGTATGGAATATCCCTTTGGTCAGTCTGGGTCAGCTGACCTGCTCGTGTGCCCTCCCAGGATCTCATCCTCAGTTAGGGGGAAGGGGCAGTGTGCCCAGCTGTAGTCAAAACACTTGTGTGTTATCAACACCCTTCTAAAGCATAGCATTGTGAGGACTGCTATGGGCTCAGACAGACCCAATATGTGTTATTCAGTTTATTCCCTAAGATTTACTTTCCAGTTTTAAAACTGAGGTGCACTGTTCCCAAATCAGGCTGCCTTCAGTGTAAATGTTATATAGTGGCTCCAGTTCTGTGGGTACTGTTAGTCTTTTTTATTTTTTTCCGCTCTTGACTGATGTGTGTTTTGTGAGGCTTTCCACCTTTAAATCAACATAATTTTCTATTTTGTGCAGAAGTGGGGAAATTTAAAGCAAAAGTAATGTGCTAATTGTTATGTGCTAATTATAGTGGAGCTGCAACAATGAGTAGGAAATCCTAGAACAAGTGGGAGGTTAAGTGATCGTAGTTTGTTTGTGCTATCTCCCACTGATGCTGATGAAATGAGTTCTGTTATTCTGTGTTGCTGAGCATTACAACTGTGTGACTTAGATGTTCTCTTCTGTCATTAATGTATTGAAGGTAACTGCAGGTTTTGTGAACCTGTCGTGTGTCTATGTATTGTTTGTGTATTTATGCTATAGAGCTTGTTCATGTGCACAGTATTAAAAGAGAGGGAAATACCCTGAGTCTTCAGTCAAATACGCCATTGTCTTACCAACTACATATTTATGGAAAAGATCTTCATTCATTTGAAGTTCCTTGTCATATCTAAAATTTCATTGATGTCTTTGGAAGATACAAGTTTCAACTTTTGGAAAGAAATAGGATAAAGGGAGGAAGAGACATCAGAAATCCTCTGGACTCGTAAAATTAGTACTTTAGGGTAGCAGAGAAGTTTTGGGAACATGTGTTTTTAAGCAATGTGATGTAAGCTTTGCGTACACATGTTCTGTGGACATATTAAAGATTTTGCATAAATGTAAAGGGAAATGCATGCTCCCGAAAGCCTTTCACTTTAATGAAGAATGTTGTTGATATTGTACAGCTGTACAACAAAGATATTCAGTAATAGATTATGTTACAAACTTAGTTTATAAGCTAAAATTCTGCTTGAAGTTTAAATGAAAAACATGTAGATCACTTTCTGTTCAGGTAAGGTGTACCCCATTCCATTCTTTATGTCCTATGGAGAAAAACCATTTTCTGTATTGTATTGTCTTGTCTTCACTTTGGAAGGTGCTTCTTTCTGTGAAATGAAGTCTTCTCCTGACACTGGGTTTTCTTCTTTGCTTTGCTTGGACTCCATCCCTCAGGTATGAAGTCTAAATCAAGTGGGAAATTAAATTATTTTTCTAAATATATCTTCTTTATTAGTATTTGTATCTCTTGCCATCATTTCAAGGCACAGTTTGGTTAGTGGAAGAAATCAGAGTTCTCTGTGCTGCTCAGTAACCTGGATGGATCATCTCTGAACTGCAAAGCTGCCACCTGATAAGTTTCAAATGTCTATCAGGTTTAACTTCCATCCTCTGTCTTTATTTATCCTTCTTTGTCTCTTTCCCGGGTTTCAGTTTAGACTGTTGATAATGGCAGCATGCTGTCTTCAGCTGGAACTATGAGATGAGCATCCTCACTCAGAGATGATGCAACGTTGTTGTTATGCAAGAGGGAGAAACTTAATGTAACCAGTTACCTAGGGGAGTACAAAGTCACTTTCATAGGTAAAAATACCTAAATTCTATTCTTAAACCCTGTTCTTCCTTTGCTACCATGCAAGGGATCCATTTTAAGCCCTTAGCATTTTCTGAGGCTGTTAGGATCTCATAACCTGAGCATACCCTTTGATATGACTCTGATCTTGCATTTATTCTTTCAATAGATTTGCCCACATCATAAGGTAGATTCATACTTTGTGGTTAAAGGAACTTTTTGATCTGAATATTACAAATCAGATGGTCTGTATTTCAGTATGCCTCAGCAAAGGCTGCTTGGAGTGCATTGTTTTTCATTTGAGCCCGTCTTGTGTTTGATGAGGCAGATATGATGTTAAGCTAAAAGAAGTGTTCTAGACGTAGTCTGAAAGTGATTTAAAAATCAGAAGTATTGAAAAGTCCATTCCTTCCCTAAGTAACTTGTTCTGCATGAATAACTGTTCTTGGAAATACGATAGTCAGCTGCATCTATATACAGTCGGCCCTCTTGCACTTCGCACCCCCCCATATTGCGGCTTCAGATCTTAGTGGCATGATTTTTTAGCGATGTAGGAGACCCGTTTCGCAACTGCGCATGCGCGACCTGCCACCGCCGCGGCGGCCCTGAACCCGGCCCAGGCAGCGGAACAGGCGGCAGTGGGGGCTGGAGCAGCAGCGGGGGCAGCACGGGCGGTGGCGTGGGCACGGGTGACGGTGGCAGCAGCCGTGGGGGGGCACAGGCGGCGGTGTGGCCACCAGTCAACGTGGAAGACAGGCTGCGCGGGTCCAAATTCAGACCCCGGGTGTGCGATATAGGAGACTCGACTGTAATGGGTTTTCTTTGAATTTAGCTTCTCATCAGTTTTGTATTAAGTCAACTATCTGACAAGACTTTAGAGTTTGTTATACGTATTTATGCATTTGTATTTTTCATCTCGCTAAGGTGCCACTAAGGAAGGATCCTCTAAAATAGCTATGCAGATAATCCTTAGTTACAGTGCTGTCTTTCGTTGCTTTTTATGAGTCTAATGTGGGGTTTTTCTTTATTTTGCCCAGGATTTATAATGCAGCTAGCCTGTAGTCATGTTACATACCCTTTTAGTGTGAGGATCACAGAATCACAGAATCACAGAAAATTATGAGTTGGAAGGGACCCACAAGGATCATCTAGTCCAACTCACCATCTAATACCCGTACAGCGACCGAGAGCACATCCCAGAGCGTAACACCAACCTAGATGCCTCACAGTCTAGCAGGCCACTCTGAGCTGGAAGGGGCCCAGGGTCATCCAGTCCTACACCCCCCATCTAGACCATGTCACTAAGCTCCTCGTCCAGTCTTCTCTTAAACACTTCCAGGGATGGCGACTCCACCACCTCCCTGGGCAGCCCATTCCAATATGCAATTACTCTCTCCATGAAAAACCGCTTCCTAACGTTAAGATTGAACCTCCCTTGGTGTAGCTTGAGGCCATGCCCTCTCGTTCTGGTGTCGTCAGCCTGGAAGAAGAGGTCTACACCCATCTGGCTGCAACCTCCCCGCAGGTAGTTGTAAACAGCAATGAGGTCACCTCTGAGCCTCCTCTTCTCCAGGCTGAACAATCCCA
>WEKX01026084.1:131858-144009 GCA_013390025.1 Pitta sordida
ACCAGTCGAGTCACTGGATCATAAAAGGAGATCAGGTTAGTCGGGCAGGACCTGCCTTTCCGAAATCCATGCTGACTAGATCCAATGTCAGGGTCAGGCATTATAACTCTTGATCTCCAGGAATTGCTCTGATTTTCCACAAGTCATTAAAAAGTGGCATCGGCAGGCCAGGGATCTGCTTAGACAGCTTTTTTGGGACTCCCGAGTGCTGATTTTCTGGGCCTCCTATGTTAAACTGTCATGACTAACAGATGTTTTTCTAATGTCTTCAGTTATGAATGGATTAGAAAGCATTCCAACATCGTGATATCATCATTTTCCCTCTTTTTGCTTCACTTCCATTACAACTTTATAAATAATTATTATTTATTGTCTTTCACCTCTCCTCACCTTTCTACACTTCCAAACTTCTGTCCCTTCCTTGCTTCTTATTGCATTTTTAAATTTGTGGCAGTTTTGGCTGCAACAGAGTTTATTTTCTTCACAGTAGCTAGCACAAGGCTGTGTTTTGGATTCATTCTGTCAAGAGTGCTCATAGCACAGGGATGTTTTAATTATTGCTGAGCAGTGCTTGCACAGTGTCAAGGCCTTTTCTGTTTCTCACCCCACTCCACCAGCAAGGAGGATGGTGTGTGCGCAAGTAGCTGGGAGGGGGTACAGCAGGAACAGCTGACACCAGCGAACCACAGTGACACTCCATTCCGTATAACATTGTGCTCACCAATAAACCTGGAGGAAGAAGAAGGAAGTGGGGGATACACAGAGTGATGGCATTTGGCTTCCCAAGTTACTGTTATACCTGATGAAGACCTTCTTTCCTGAGTGGCTGAACACCTGTCTGCCCAGTTGCTGGCTGAGGTTAAACCACTACAAATTTTTTTGCATTTTTATGGAATTATTTAGTCCAAAATAAGGTGAATTATCAGCCAAACTTGTCTTCTTTTCCTTTCTCAGTTGTATAATTCTTTTTTTGATACGTATCTCAAAGTTTTTCTTTAAAATTCTCTATTCTTATTTTTCTGGCGATTTTTCTGCTTTTATGTGTTTAGTTATTGTGATGATTTAATTCAGTTTCATTATTCTAAGTGTGTGCATATTCATATATGTATGTGTTCATGTATTATCTATGAAGGTACCTATGTGTATGTGTGGTTCAGAACTGATATTTTTTGTCCATGGTGAGTTTAATTGGACAGAAATCACCATCACTTTGGGAATTGGCAATTCTTAATTCAGTGATTAAGCTTTGTTTATCGATCATAATCCATCAAACTATGCCAGATGTTTCTGGCAGTAGTTTAATATCTTTAAGTAAACATTCTTTTTTTCTAAGTGTTAAACAGAACCACTCTAAAACCTTTGAATTATTCTTTTGGCAAGAAGTGTGTATTTAGAGATAGATCATCCCTCACATTACAGAGCTAGAACATTCCTTTTTAAAGTATGTTCTCTTGTTGAAGAAACTAGATTGCATGAAAACTGACTTCGTATAAAATCTATATGTACTTTTGTTTGAATCTGTAAAATGTCCCTTACCCATTATACTGTTTTTTGTCCTTAACCAGTCTTTGCAGAAAAGGAGATTCTTGCTTGAAGTAAATTAATGTTAATAGTATCATGCCTGAAAATGGAAATAAACAGAAACTGTTGAACTTTAATGAGTGTGAAATATTTGTTTGTACTGCTGTTTCAGGCCGAAGTCTGTTGTACACACAGAATCAGCAACCCTCTGACAGTGATGTGTTTAGTTCCATCACTTGGTCCGCAGTGTATGTAAATGTTTCAGACCAAAAGATTGTTTTTCTTTCCTGTCTCGCCTTATATTTCTGTACAACCATAGATTGCAAACTTTAATTAATTTTTCTTTCCCTAGGCAATGTGGAGAGTGATTCTAGGACTGACTGAGGTCCCTAAAACAAAATGCTATAAAAATGCAGTTGTTGTAATTTTTTTTTCTGGTTAATTATGGAGTCTTCTTATGTAGCCCTGACAAGTGGGAAGTTAGTTCTGTTATTAAAAATTAACGGTAGCATTACATGCCATGATTTTCATAAACAGTAATTGAATTCATCCTTAGCTTGGCTTATTTTTCTTTTTTTTTCTTTTACAGCTTTTTCACTTCCAGATCTAACAGAGCAGTTTGCACCTCCTGATGTTGCTCCACCGATTCTTGTCAAGATAGTAGAGACCATTGAAAAGAAAGGTAGGCTGAAGAAAAATCTACCAAGGGGTTTTGTTAGAGCCAGAGCTGGCATCTCCCCTTTCTAGAGCTGATAATTCATTACATTATTTAACATAGGAAATAATCTCATTTAAGGTCTGTTACACCAGTTTCTGCTCTTTGGACTGTAGGAAAGAAACCGAAGCTTACCTCCATTGACATTTGATAACTCAACTAATATGAGTATTACTGAAAGATAAGGGGGAAAGGTTTGGTATTGATTTGCTTTTTCCTAAACAGTTGGTTAGGGAAATGACATCGTAATATTAAGTCGGATACGCAGCCACACAGGGAAACAAGTTATATTTTGCCCCAAAGCAACAGGAAAAGAGAATAATAAAATATGAAAAAGTTGGAAGAACTTGTTTTGTGCGTCAGGAGCTAGCTCTTCATTGCTGCTCTATGTTGAGCCAAACAATGTTTGTTTTATGTTGGTTTTTTTTTCTTTCCTGCTTTCCTATTTTGATGTTTTTAATCTTTCCTCCTTCTTTTACTGTGTCTTGCCTCTTTTGCCTTACCTCTGTTGCCCTGGCACCTCTTCTCATGTTGCCTTCGTAACCCTAGTGAGGCAAGGAGAACCTTGGTGAGTGTTGCTCATTCAGGGGTCTTAAACCAGGGAACATGAGGAAAAGTGATGTCCTGATCAGAATCAGGCTGCTGTCCTTGGGGACGTAGGTACTCACATACTGCTCTGACACTTACAAGAGCATACGCTTTTCCTTTAATAAGTAGGAGCTTGCTAATATGTATCAATGAGAAGGGCGAGTATTTAGCAACTGTTTGCATAAGGAACTGCTGCAGGAAACACCATTGATAGTGTTACATCATCAGTGGTCTGCATCCCTGGGTATCTTGCCTTGTATCTGCTCTATTTTCACTGGAATAAGGAAGCTGTAAACTGTACCTTTCACATGAAAACACTTCTTTGGTGTCTTTTATTCATGTGGATTGTTAGACATACCATGTGACATATACAGATATTTTCTCTCACAACAGTGTGAATCAGCTTCCTAGTCCTGGCCTTCTACAGTTGGCCAGTGGACAGTTGTACAGAATACAGTGATCCTCCACATATTTGCAGTCCATAATTTGCGTGATCCAAATAGTTGCGGGTGATTTTTCAGTGAGTTGTGCGACCTCAATGTGTGCGCAGAACGTACCACGAACCCATCAACTCGCAAGTACAGTCACATCTCCTATACCACGGTGCCATGGGTCTTGACCCCCCTCTGCGAAGCCCTCCGTCCACGTAGATTGGCTGCTCATTAATATGCAAATTTGCCCTGCAGCCTCACATGGCACTCTGGCGCTGTTTCGGAACTGCCCTGCTGTGTGTCAGTGTTCATGTCGGTGTTTTCAGGTGCCCGCGGCCACTCCATGCTGGGAAAACCCCTTTTCCGCTCGACTGGGAACACAGATGCGGGGAGCTGCCCGCACCACTGTCCTGGTGTCTCTCCAAGTGGGTAGACCTGGTCTCTCTGTACTCAGAGTCGACATCTACCCCAAGAAAGTCTTGGACACCACATCAGAGTGAAAGATTTACACACCTGAGAGTGTGTAAATCTTTCATAACTGCATGATGCCTCCTCGCTTGGAACAGAGCCGCTGCGGGCTCAGCTCCGCCACGCTGCCGCAGAGTGGGCGGCCACCCTGAGCTGAGCCGCAGCTGGGGCCAGCTGCCCTGAGCTGAGCCAAGCCATGATGGGGGCAGCCATGGGGGGAGGAAATTTGCATATTCATGACTGCCTACTTTGAATATTCATACATGTCAGGTCGCACATGCACAGTTTCGAAACGGGCCTCCTTAATCGCTGGAAAGTCACACCACTACGATGTGAAGCTGCACTGTGGTGGGCATGAAATGGAAGAGGGTTGGCTGTATATGATGAGCTTATGAATATATAATTGCCCTTGCCCGCCCTCACCGCCCAACAGATTTGCCATACATCCTTCATTCTCACCATTTAGGGGGAAGGGGAAGCGCTACCATCTCTGTGAAGTGGGGAGCACTGCCATGTGGCCAGTGCAGAAACACTGACAGCACTTCCAGGCATGGTGGTGCAGCGCTGCTGTGAACCAGGGGATAGCCAAAAACCCTTGGTGGCTTGACACCCGTGGAGGGGATGGATATGTTAATTACACGTGAGCTGTGTGGCGAGGGGTTCCCATGGTTACCCTGCCCGGGAACGGGCTTTCCGCTGTAGGGACCAGGGACAAACGGGCAGGCACGTGCACCAAGATAGGTCCCAGCTCCACCGCCAGCTCACCCAGCCATGGCACACCTCCTGTGCCAAGCTGTTTCCCCGTCTGCGCTCCCTTCTCCTGTTTATGAGTTAAAGGGAGGTCAGAGACATCTGCACTGCCAGGTCAAAGGCGGCTGTAGCCCTCGCGAACACGGCTGAGCTGCTAGGTGGCGAACCGTGAGCGAACCTCTGCCACTGCCCTGGCTCTGCACCCCCGCTCAGCTCTGACTGCTCGCACTGCCACCCCTGCCAGAAAGTTGAAAGCTTAGCTCAGGGCTGTTGCAATCCTGGAAAAAGAAAACCCAAACGAAACACCTGCCCCAAAGAAAGCAGCAGCCTGTGTATCACAGCCTTGCTTGCATCACAACACTCTCCGGAGCGCTGGTTGGGTGCACTGCAGCCCCTTTGACAGTTGCTCCTGTCACACAGCACCAGGGTACCCATGGCGCCGCTCCGGCCAGGAGCGACCTCATTCCCCAAGCCTCCCCCAGAGTCCTGTTCTGGAGCAGCGTGCCGCCTCCGCCGTGTTTGAATACAAGAGACATACACCAGCAACCAGAAACCCTGATAAAACCCAGCACAGACATGGAGGGAAAGCACAGTGGCAGGACCCTCCATGCCTGCGCAAATCTGTGGGCGGGCCAGGCACCAGCTTCAAGGCTGCCAACTGTGCTGGTTTCTATACTCGGAAAAGCAGCTCCCTTCCAGGAGCTGGAAAGCAGCAAAAGGTGTTTCCTCCGCTTTAATGAGGCACTACAGAGGGAGCCGTGCTCTCAGGACCACCCTCCAGACCTTATTAGTGGAGGGGGCGTGGCTATGGGCATGGCATACTTGAATACTTAGGGGGTTTGCTATCCTCACAGATTCCAGAACTCGCGTGAATGCGGGCAGACCCAAGGGCCCACAAGTTCCGAAGGTTGACTGTACTTGGGCCTGCTGACATCTGTGATCTTCCTTGGCCAGCTCGTTTTGCAGACACAGTAGTTTCAATGCATAAAGATGTGTCTTACAGCCATAAAAAGCAATCAGATTCTGTAGTGTGGCAGGTGGACGGTGCTAGAAGAATGTTGCTAATTTATACTTTAAGTACTTTTTGAAGAAAAAAGAAATATGTTTTGTCTTGACAACAGTCACTGAAATATTAATATATACCATCGATTTTGTTTTGAAGGTCTGGAGTGCTCAACTCTGTATGGAGCACAAGTCTCAAGCACCCCAGCAGAATTAAGACAAATTTTTGAATGTGGTAAGTACAGTTCTCATCCTTAAAGCCCTGGACAGTTTTGTGGTCAGATCTCTTTTCTTTGCTCTTCCACTCATATATTCTGCTTTTCAATATTATACTGTTAAGAATCACAGAATACTATGAGTTGGAAGGGACCCACAAGAAGACATATATAATTTAAAAAGATTTCTTTTACTCTTAACATGCAAGTTATTTTTCACTTTTACAGGTTGTCTTTCTTTATGGCTCCACTGCGTGGTTTTTTACCAAGAATTCTCATTTTAATCTCTTCTTGCCCTCTTGCCTATTTGACAACTGATAACCTAGCTTTACAGAAAAAAAAAAAAATATGTTTTGTTCCCAATCAAGATAAAGATACATTGTTCCTGTAAGGCTACGGGTTATTATTTTGTAAACAAGTACCAATTTGTTTATATACATCTCTGTGTCTGCATTTCTTTGGTGCAGTATGTGGCATGGCAGTAGTGGCACATTACCTACTGGAAGGCAAAGAGACAACTAAATTAATATTGTAGTCTGGGTTCTCAGGTTTTAAACAGTAAAACACAGCTACAGCACTAACACCACATACGTGTTTAGATTTCCTGAATTGTATTTCCTTTTCTTTTTGCTGCTCATCATTTCTACTTCAGGCTGGAATATACTGGCATGGCAGCAGTCAGTTGCAGTATGAGAGATCAGGAGCTATTGTAGGAGTGCTTGACCACAGCTTGGCAAGCTGGGGTGAGATGTGTGTTTTGAGCTTTCACTTGGCTTAAAAGAGAATTAACATACAACAGGTAGAAAATGAAACTAGTTACATGTCTTGTCGCCAAAGGAACAAAGAAAGAAAACTCGAACTATGAATTAGTCTCTTCATTTTTAAAAATGGCAAGCATTAACAAAATAAGTAGAAGCCTATATCTGTTCCTTCAAAAACAAATAGGGCATCCTGACCTCTGCTTATTTTGGGAGTAGTGAATCCTTTCTTAAGTTTCTGAACTTAGATGTACTTTTATGAAAGGTTCATCCACCTCCTGAGATCAAAAACTTGTGGGTTTCATGTATTCTTACATAAAATGTATGTAGGTTTGAGAAACAAGAAGAGGACCTTACTCTTAGTATCTCTTTTTTGTTTCTCTTTAAGATAGGGTCAGAGTCTTACAGGACAGGTCTGGTACAGTGAGTATCCAGGTACATGGATACATACAGATCTCTTCTCTGCCTGCTGTCTTTGAATCAGCAGAATGCTAATTCAGAGAGCAAAGTCAGCTTTGGTCACGAAGTTGTGAACTTGCATTAGTGTGGTGTTCTGCTAATGGTTAATATGCTCTCCATATTAATTGGATAACTGTTAGCATCAACACAGTGCAATTTAACTCTAAAATCAAAGCTGACTTGCATCTGGCCAGCTTGTTAGATGGAAGAGGTCAGGTCTGTCCTTACACCCAAAGAGTTGCAGAGTAAGTTTGTTCTTACTTGTGTACTCATTATAATAATTTGGGATGTACTTCAGGAAATGATATATGCTGAAGAAACCATAATGGCCTTAAGAAATAGTTTTTATGGTTTATGAAACAAAAAACATCTAGTGAGCAACAAAACTAATAAAAACTATTTCTTCAGAATTTGTGGTTGGATTCTCTGACATATAATTGCTCTTGTGTGGGAATTCATTCCCACACTTCAAGTTTTTTATCTGAGACATTCATGTTGTCTTTTTTTCTCATGCAAATTCTTTGATCTCTGATAAGATTTGAGCTCATACTGCAACCTTTCTTTGAGGAAAACAGAAAGGAGATGGAGGAACACTAAGTTTCTCAGTGCTACCCCTTGGCAGCTTTATTTCACAGTACTTGTAGACACACTACAGATCTGATTCCTCTACCTCTGTGTTTAAACTGCCCAAATATATTCAGGAGTTACTTTACAGAGGACTCGGCTAGCATAGAAGCTTGATCAGCATTAATGCTTCTAAATTCTTGTACCAAATATGGATCTTTTTGTATACACTTAGGACTTTACAGTGCCAGAGTTTCATGTTTCAGGATGAACTCTAATCTTGCTCCCAATAAGTAAGGATTTCTGTATTTTCCTATTTTTATTTGAGCTGCTGATATTCATTTTTCCAACACTAACAAGTAGTCCTTTATGTGACACTCCTTATCCTTGTCCCAAGCCATAAGTATCCTGGAAGAGTATCAAGTTTTACAAGATAAATCCTAACAGCTGCATGAAACACCAAGCACACAGTTCTGCAGGTGCCTATTTGTTTGGACTTATTCACATAAATATTTACAGGCTTGGAGTCTCAAGCTGTTAATCACACTTTCAGTCATTGTAGAAGCAGCTACCAGTAGAGAATCACAGAATCACAGAATCACAGAAAATTATGAGTTGGAAGGGACCCACAAGGATCATCTAGTCCAACTCACCATCTAATACCCGTACAGCGACCAAGAGCACATCCCAGAGTATAATAACAACCTAGATGCCTCACAGTCTAGCAGGCCACTCTGAGCCGGAGGGGGCCCAGGGTCATCCAACCCTCACCCCCCAGCTAGACCAGCTAGACCATGTCACTAAGCTCCTCGTCCAGTCTTCTCTTAAACACTTCCAGGGATGGCGACTCCACCACCTCCCTGGGCAGCCCATTCCAATATGCAATTACTCTCTCCGTGAAAAACCGTTTCCTAACATTGAGATTAAACCTCCCCTNGATTAATACTTACTGCTTGCACAAAATATTTACACGTAAAACAGAGACCTGTTAAAAATAATCTGATTTTCCATTACATTGCCAACATGCCACAAGTCACTATTGTTACTTTTGAGTTCAGCCCTGAACTGTATGTGACAGAAGGCCACATACAGCTGTGGAAGCCATTTGGTTCACCAGGTGCCAAAGGCTTGGTCATGGTGTTGAACACTGTATGTTCTTCATGTCAAAGATGTTTCTTGCTGTCTTAATGTGCTTTCTTATTACTTGTTTCCCATAAACCAGATGGAAGTTAGCGATTTTGACTTATGAAGCCCTGATGAGCTTTGAATATTTTTTCCAGTTTCTGAAGTCTAAAAATTACGTTGTTTTTCCCCTTTAGATTCCTCTTCGTTAGATTTGGAGACATTTGATGTGCATACTCTATCAGATGCTCTTAAGAGGTATATCCTGGACCTGCCAAATCCCATCATTCCAGCAGCTGTTCACAGTGACATGATTTCTTTAGCTCAAGGTATTATTATCACATTATTTCAAATGTCAAACAAAACAGCTTTTATTAGAATTCTGAGTATCTGGTGGTTCAGCTGTCACCCACAGAACAACAAGATGTTGCTCAACCTGGCAACGTCTCAGAAAACATAAATACCTTCACCACTTTTGATGAAAGCTGTTTCAGTTCAGAACTAGACATTATTCGGCATCATTCAGTTACTTATTTTGGTAAATATAATGAAAAATATAAGGGCTAACAATTCTCTTCATTTTAGTAAGTGCAAGCACTATAGAAGAAGCAGGGGGAAAAATCAAGGACTGATCTGTATGCAGAAAGCTAATTTTTAACTTTTTATCAGTGCTGACAAAGTAAATGTATTAGAGGTCATGGAGTGCTGTGTTACATTGAAAGTTGCAGATTATGAAGTGAGAAATACGCATATGCATGTGAGATTCATCATCTACAGTGGTCATTTTGAACAAATAAAGCTTATAGGCTTTCAGCGTGTAGGCCAAGTATTCTGTTATATCTCAGGACAGGATATTGTTACTGGTAACCTTCAAAGTTAGAACAGCACCTGTGAGACTTATCTAGTGCATCTCAGAATTACCCAATCATGTGTGACGCTAAACACAAGACAGACTTCTACCAGAACACTCTGAACATGTTGTGGTTTTTACCAAAATGAGTATCTGTTTCCATTCGACTTCTCAATATTTGTTCTTCACTCTTTCATGAACATTTCACCTTTTTAAAAGAAGAAAGAAGTCTTAAGGCTTAAATGAAGGATAAAACTATTTTTTTCTGTAAAATTGATGTTTCTAAAGAAGTCTAACATAATTTAATTTTAACTGAATGTTCCTGTGCTGATTTCAAGAACCTTTTATCTGTCTGCTTGCAGAAGTGCAGAGCTCAGAGGAATATGCTCAATTGCTGAAGAAACTCATCAGATCTCCAAATATACCTCCCCAGTATTGGCTCACACTGCAGTATTTGCTCAAACATTTCCTCAGAGTTTGTCAAGCCTCCAGCAAAAATCTCCTGAATGCAAGGTCTCTGGCTGAAATTTTCAGCCCTCTGCTTTTCAAATTCCAGATAGCAAGGTATGCAAGTCATCTTTATCATATCATGTACTGTAAATATGAGTTAGTTATATGTAAAAATAAGTTTAATTGAGTAATTTTCTGATATTATTTCTGGTGTGAAGGCATGGTAGTAATTTTTTCCAATGTTTTTTGAATAATTCTAAAGTAAACTTTTTGCATTACACTTAATTCTTACTATATAATCCATCTCTTGCAGCTCTGATAATACGGAACACCACATAAAAATCCTAGAGGTCTTAATCACAAGTGAATGGAATGAAAGACAGCCTGTACCAGGTAAAAAATATTTATTTTTAAAAGTAACATACTATAGTTTTCTTAAACAATAAAATTCAACTTAAGACATTAAAGGATTTTTTTTTCTTTTTTAATCAAACTTCATGCAAAGCAAAAATGCACCATTACAGAACTAAGTAGAAGTTGTTTGTATTTTCTGTGGTATGCAGTGTTTCCTTTGTAAGAAATTGCCTTTTTTATTAAAATCATTTTAGTAGGCATCATTTGTACAGCCTTAGGACTTTCACTTCTCTTTTTGTAAACAGAGAATAGGATTTTGTGAGTTTTTTAAGACCTGTAAACCAATAGAATGCATATTGTACAGTGGTGGAGGGGTTAATTCTGGAAGTTTTATTGAATACTCAATTTACTCCCAAGCAAAATTTATTGAAATTACTATACCACATAGAGGGATTGGAAGAAAATAAACTTTCCTTATTTGCTTACATATATGTATTTTTAAATCCAGACACTCAAAAGATTAATTTATTGATAATAAATAAATGTGAAAAATATTAAGACACCATCCAGAAAAGTTAGATCGCACTTGTATTGATTCTGTAAGTTAACATCTAATTTAGTCAACAAACAGTAAAGCCCACCTCTAACTTATGCAAAATCCTTGTGTTTTAATCAAATATTTGGCAGAAGCAAGGCATAGTTGCTAACTATGTCCTAATAAAATTTTTAACACAGGAAACTTTACATGTTAGCTGAAAGGAATTCATTTCACAGCTTATTAACAGAGAATAGGGTGATGATGAACAGCACATTGAACAGCCTGTAGCTTTCCTACCCCTATCCAAAGTACAAAGTAAAGTTCATGGGCAGTAGTATTGGTAGGGCTGCTTAAGATTTTAAGAGTTAGAATACAGCAGCAGAAAAATGGTTTATTTCCTGTATTTCATATAGGCACATTGTATAATCCCCCTTGTAAACTAATGAAGTTTAACTTAAAATGGCTAAAATGTTTGTTTCTACTGCTTTAAAGGCTTTTCTAATCTTGTTAGCTCTAGTAGTTAGGAAAATTTCCCTAATATTTACTGTGCATCTGTTTTCTGCTAGTTTGCACCTATTTGGTTTTGTTAAATTTTGTCAAAATAGTTAAGCAGTCATTTCCAGAACTACTCTGTATTTTTCTTCCTAACACATACTTCATATTTAGGGGAGACTAAACTTTAAATTACAGTAATACTTCACCCTTCGTGAGGTATTCATTCATGAGGAAGGGGTCTTATCAGGGTCACACAAAACGTCTAATTCACAAATTAATATGCATACAGGCCACACCCATTGCTCCACCCCCAGCCACTCCAGAGCACAGGGGAGCCTTTTCCGCTCCTCCCCACGGGCTCTCTCAGCACAGGGGAGCAAAGGGAAGCCTTTCTGAGCCCTCTCTGCCTGGGGAGACCCACTGGAGAATCCCTGGGCTTCTCTTCAGCCAAGCTGCTGCTTCCACAGCTGCGGCCAGGCTGCATGCCTGCACTGCTGCTGTGGTGGGGAAGGGGTGTCCCCGGACTCAGGTCAGCACGCTTGGAGCCTGGGGAACCTTAACTTCATGACCCTGCGACACCTGGTGCCCCTTATGGCAGGGAGTGCTGTAGGAGTTTCTTTCCCTTTAACTGCGACAGATACAATATACAGTCGGGTCTCCTATACCGTGGACCCGTGGTCTTAATCGGGGTCCGCAAAGCCCTACTTCCACGTTGAATGGCAGCCATGCCGCCGCCGCCACCGCCGCCCACACTGCCGCCACCACTGCCACTGCAGGTCGTGCATGCACAGTTGCAAAAATGAGTCTCCTTCATCGCTAAAAAATCATGCCGCTAAGATGTGAAGCCGAAATATGGGGGGCGCGAAGTGAA
>WEKX01026085.1:0-23571 GCA_013390025.1 Pitta sordida
TCCTAACCCATGAAATGAAAGCTTGTTTAACAGAAAAACAATTATTCAGCAAGAGGGGGGATTATGAGATGGTCCAAATATATGGATTTGCCTTTAAACTAGGCTACTCTTAAAAGCTTCCAGCTAAGAGAAAGCAAATGTGTAATAAAATGGTACAGTCTTATTGAAAATAAAAGTTCAAGCCTTAGTTTTGCTGTTCTAAAAATGGCTTTGCTTTGTTTTTGATGATATTAAGCATCTAACATAACCCCCCATTTCTCTTGTATTTCCATTTAGTCATAATGAGGTCCACAAGAGACAAAAAGACCCCATATTTCCTCTGTAAAACATTTCTGAAAGTTCTGGTGTGCCAGACTGAAAAATCATCAGGAAGTCAGAAATGCCTGCCTTAATCAAGTTACCTTGTGCTTGTGGAACTGGCAAATACACATGGGGCACTGTCTAAGCTGTAACCTTTTCTGCAGATACAGCCATGCAAACCCAAAAGGGAATTAAGCAACTGAAACACAAATCTAACACCCACAAACCCCGGGAAGTCACATAAATGAAGTAAGTATCAGAGTGACTTTCACAGATAACATTGCCCTTGCCAAGGCAGGGGCTGTATTTCCATTTGAAGCTGGCTAGTGGGTGCAGTGGTCTGGAAAACAGTATGTATTATATATACTATAATATATGCATAATGTAAAACTTCAACTCTAGTACTAGCCCTGTGAGGAAACTCAGCCACTGCTGTCAAGACTTGTCAGGAGTGGGTTTCAATAAATTAGAATTGCTGCCCTGTGTCTGTGCTACCACACTATCTCACATTGTCCAGGACTGAAATTTACTGCTCCTTCCGCTGAATGAAGATCAAATAACTCAGTCCTTTCCACCAGCATAGCACTGCTTGTGTCTGTATTAAAGACAGAAAATATTTGCCCTTGTTCCTTTTCCAAGCAGTAGTTAGGAGGATCACCCAGAGAAGATGTGGCGTCTCCTTCACTGTAGATATTCCAGAACTCTCTGGACACAATCTTGTGCCATGTGCTCTGGGATGACCCTGCTTGAGCAGGGAGGTTGGACCAGATGATCCACTGCGATCCCTTCCAACCTGACCCTTTCTGGGATTCCAAGGTTCTGTAACTTCACCACATGGGGAAACCAGTCCTGCAGGCAGGTTAGAGGAGATCTCTCCACTTTGTTGGTTGGATACAGGCCCAAGTAATCATGACTTGTATTCTCAGACAACTTTTGCCTTTAAAGGGCAGAACATATCCAAATGCTTTTTTGTTCGTGACGTTTGTGCCCCTTTTTTTTTTTTTAATTATTAGCAAGTTTAGAGCTTATCTCTGCACTTTGCTGACTTTGACCTTTCAGTTAGTAATTACAGAATTAGGCTTTGAACATGTATATCACTTCACAGCTTCTAGCTTTCCCACAAAGGCAGTGGTACTCTGTGGTATTTCCACCTCTTCCTACTTTTGTATGCACATTTGTGCCTCCTCAACACACAATAAATTCAGCCAACACAAGCATACTTTATACCAGCTGATTAGGCTTCAGGTTGAGGCTGAGGAAGTACTTTGATGCAAAGCCCTGATTTCCATCATTTTTAAAATATTTTGTGGGAAACAAAACCCTTTGTAAAACAAAGAAGAATAGTTTAAACTACTAAGGTATTCCATTTAAAGCATGTTTCTTCACATTGGATAGGGTACAGAATTATTCATTTTTAAGGTTAATTGACTTCAGATTGAGTATCATGATTAAGAACAAAAATGTACATACTTTCATCCAACTTTTTTTTGTTTGTTTGAGAAGAATTCAGTAGAGCTTGTTGCAAATCTTTGTGAAATAAGGTATATTAGCAGGAGAAACTACTTCCTCATGATTTTGATGAGAAATACAAGAATAGCAGAACCATACTTAGACAGATGCTCAGAATCCTGAGCATAAAAAAAGATGAAAGGCTGGTATCTACAAAACTAACCATGATGTACAAAAGTCATGCAGGAAAATAATCTCTCCTCTTCTCTCCAGCTCATACTTATCTCTTAGATCAGAACATGGATCTACAACCCTTTCTCATAAAGTTTTGAGAGGTCACGTGGCAGCAGACAATGAATAAGAGAATTGTTTGAATAATGCGATATTCACAAGAGGCCCACATCAGGAAAGTTTTAAAAAATTGCTATTCAGGAAAATTTTAACCATATGTACATATACAGTTAAAAGGAGCCAGATGAAAAAGGGAAGCAAATGAATTTCTTTCAAGTGTTTTCAGATCTTGCCTAATCATAGACTGTGCAGTACAGGGGTTGTTGTTGCCCAACCACTTTGCACCTCTCCTTTTTTGCATGCCCTGATTGAGGAACATCCCTTAGAGATCACACACAAGAGTTGTTAAAGACATTTTGTGGAATTTCAGACTTAAACGCATCTGTGCGGTTTACCTTGGGGATTAATTTTGTTTAGTGGAGGAGGGACAACCTTGGATGACTAGTATTTCGTATAAAGTATTACATATATTGAGTCACCATCCCTGGAGGTGTTTAAGAAAAGACTCGATGAGGAGCTCTGTGACATGGTCTACATGGTGGGAGGCTTGGCTGGGTGGAGTGTGGTGCCCGTGGTTCCACACTTGTGGGCCTGATCCCTGGGTGGGTGTTCACTTGGGAGTTGGACTAGATGATTCTGTGGGTCCCTTCCAACTCAGAATAGCCTGTGAACATACAAAAGATATGGGTAACAGGACGATAAGAGTTGGGATATCGTGCACCAGAAACTGCCTTCTAAGAGCATCTCATACAATGTTGTCTTTGGAAATATCGCTATTTCCAAATAGATATTAGCCCGAGCAGGAGTGGAATCTGTTATATTCTAAGAACTCTTTTTTTTAGAGACAGCTTCCAAGTCATTAACAGTACGTAGTATCTATGCTTCCCTCATGAATGCATAGCCTCAATTTTCTTGGCTCTTCCTTTTGCTGAAAAAAAATGTCCAAATTACTATTAGTAATTTAGGCAAGAATAAGTTATTTTCAAAAAATCTTGGGATCTCATTCTTCTCAGAATTATTAATAACTAAGAGACCGGGAACTGAAGATCATTAACAAAATTGTATATGCACAATAAATCTTTTTGTTCTGTTTCCTTCTAATCAGGCTATGTATTTGGTGATAGAAACAGACCAACAGAGCCAGAATTCTGGGTTTGAACAGTAAATTCCACAATTGCTTATTCCTTCCCTCTGGCTGGCTGGGACAATTCCTCCAGCTTTTTATCTTTTTTAAATATCTCCAATTTTGTGGAGAGTATCTCCATTTTTATGAATAAGTCGTAAAACTAATGGCATGTGCTGGACTTCTGTAGAAGCAAAAATAGTACTTTGCATTTTCTGACCAATGCCAAGGAAAATTCTTTGACATTAGTAGCTAAAACCATACTCTAGGTATGTTTCTGATCTACATTTCTTAGGGGGCTTTTTTTGTTGTTGTTGTAATTGCTCCGCTATGAATATGTTTACTTAAACAAAAAACCCATTTCCAGTCAAATTGGAAAATTCTTTATTTTATTACTATAACAGCACACAGTTTCAAACTTAGGGCCTCAAACAGCTTTACAGATATACAACAATTTTTGATGTGCTGACTCAACAGGCATTTTAATTTATATGGCTTTTTCTGTCTTTGTATATCTTTAAAACTAAAGTCAATTAAGTCTTGAAATATGAAATAAAGAATCTCATTTTAAGAATAAAGGCACTTATCTTTCAAGCGATTTGACTCAGGGAAAAAAGCATGGTGTGACTCTAATTTAAGTAAGAATTTTCATAGAATCTCTCATTCCTGTCAGCACCAAAATCAGATTGTTTTTTGTAGTTTGGCCTTTGAGACAAGAAAATGTCTCAGTTTTCCCCTGGTGCTTCTGTGATTTCACTGCCTATTGCTGTGTTCCATTTGTTTCTCTGTAAATAAATTATTTATGATTTTTTTTGTATCAGAATTCAGGAATGAGTCGCGTTTGTGAGAAATAAGGACAGTGAAAGATATCTGTGGAATGGCTGCTATGACTGGATGTTATTTGTAGTATATGGTTAACCACCCCATATTTCCATACCCTGTGGGACCTCAAGCTATGTGGAATCTCATTTGCCCCCACAGCTGGGTTTTTTTATTACTGTTTCCTGTTTACTGTGCTATATATAGAACATTTGAGACATGAACACTTCCTGTTCTGTGAACAATTCATCTTAATTTAGCATTCCTTTATGAGCACACGTGTTAAAATCTGGGCTACAGTTCAGCCAGGTATTTGAATGCGTGTCTCAGTTTAAGCATCAGGTAACTTCAGCGCTGAGCTACGTTAATAAATCAAGACAGATATAAAGTACAAGGAGAGTCAGAAATATGAAAATATCCTTTAAGTAAAAGAAAGATTAGGTTTTCATTGGAAGCTACTGTACCTCACAGCAATTTCTGCAGATTGTTGGCAGTCACTCAAAGCATTTAAGAGCCAGCAAATTTTCAGTAATGGAATTTTACTTTGGAACACTTTTCCTTAAATTAGCCATATCCCTATCAATAACAGTAAGCAATCTACAGGCATGATTCCAAACTCTTTGGCATATTTGGGAGCTACGTGCAATGCCTTCCTCTCACTTGCTATTGCTCTCTTGTGGTTGTTCAAATTCTGCATTGACAAGTGAGGCAGAACATACTTATTTCATTAGCAGCAAATGCCCTGCAGGCAAAGTTCAAGCTGTAGCTTTAATGTACACAAAATGTGCATAAAAATATTCAAAAGCTCACTAAGTCCTCCTTTGTGACCTTATTTGTTAATCAATAATAAAAAATCCCCAACCCAAACATATTTTTTATGGGTGTGCATCTTTTTGTAGAGCTCTGAAATGGAATGTATTTGAAGATACACATGCTTAAACCCCACATATTCTTATTTTTAGTGTAGCATACATAGGTGTGTGTATGTATATAATTTTTTTATTTCTGATTGGACTTTTGGAATCAGTACATAGAATTTTCTTTTTCGAGCGACTTCCAGTGGTGTTGTAGTAATCATATATGTGGGATGATGTAATATAGTTTTACATCATCCTTTGCATTAAATGTTGATATGTTTGACATAACTGAGTTGTATAGACATTAACGTCAACTGGAATTGCCATGATCATTAGAACAAGTACCCAGAATAGACAAAAGAAATATAAAGAAGTCAGATGAGTCATGTTTCAGAGAACGTTGCCTTGGATGATGATCAGTCAATCATGGACTCGATGGTCTTGGAGGTCTTTTCCAACCTAAATGATTCTGAATTTTTTGCAAGGCTTTGGGAAATACTGGTAATTTTTTCAGAGAAGCATCAATCCTATCAGTCACCTAATTCTTGGAATTTTTTCATTTATTATAATTATTATTTAGTCCTAAAGGAACTTGAGGTGCACTTTGGTGAAGCGAGTACCTCAGCAGGAGGCAGCTTTCTGAGAAAAGCATAGTACATTCTAGACAGGCTTAGGATGGTGGGAAGTCAGTATTAAGACTTCCATTAGTGATACACTGAGCATGTGCTTAATTTTTAGAAAATATGTCACAAAAGCAGGTAAACCGGTAGTAGTTACAAACTATATGTGAACAAATCCAGCTTCTGTTTCATTTTACCATATACTCCGAAAGACAAATGTGTGGCAAAGCAAGATGCTGCTTTCAGTTCCCCCAGAACTAAAACTCATAAGTTTTAGTTTCAGTTCAGCCTCTTTTGCAACAGGTTTCTTTCCTGCTGCAGAGCTTTGCCTTCAGGTCACAGATTTTAGAGGAGCATCTTTTTTGAAGAAACTTGATCGAGAAAAACAATGTGTGGGATTGTTGTGTTTGGTCCTGTGAAATAAAATCTCCAACCAAAATTGTCTCCTTTTATGTGTCTTATGGCCATGTGTGATAATTGCATTTTGTGACTCTATAAACAGATCTAGCTGGAAATCTTACACCCAGTTTCTCCACCATTTTGCTTCCAGCGTTTTAAATGGAAAGCTATGCTGTGTTCAGTCATATCTAGTTTTCTGAAGATTTCTAATGCCGCTTTGTGGCACTCTGAACATGGTCAGGTTTTGCTGGTGGAAAGACAGGCGGAATTGCAGTGGGCCCAAGGCTACTCTGCAGTACGGTGGGGAAGATTAACTAGAGTGTTTTAAAAGTAGTTTAAAGCCACCCTCGGTGGCATCGTGGTTTTCGTTAGGTTGAAACTACAACTAGATTAAAACAAATTTTTGTGACTTTCCCAAGTGGCTCATGCAACCAGAGGCTGCTGATTATTTCACCTTAAGTGACGTTAACATGAGCATGTATTAACAGCAAACAAAGAGAAATGTCCCCTCTCTCTGCTTTCCTCTTGTAACTGAAACTGGGGGTTATTTTTAACTGTGTCTACAAAATAAATTAATCTCCCATATTGACAGATTAATACCCCTCGCCCACAACAGGAGTGTGTGGTTGCCCATTCCCAGAAGGCATGGGGCTCCTGGAGTGCCATATGGATAAAGTCTTGTTTATGTTTCTGTCTTCCTTGCATAAATCAGGGAGCCAGCCCACCCCTTCCTATCAAAAGGTCACTGCCGAAAAGAAAAGCGAGGAAAACTCCTCCAGGCTTGCTGAAAAAACATCCAGAAACACAGGAAGGCTGAAGTGACAGTGATGAAATTAGCAGCCTAGTAACAGGGAATATTTTTCTTAGTATTGCATTTTTGGGTTTTAATTAAATGTTTTCACTTTCTTCTCCTCACACTCCTGCTGTCCTTGTTTAATTTGTTGGCTTCTCCCACAAGAGGAGCAATATGTGCATGTTACATTGTAGGGCCTATGGTGACTATGGATTTATACCTTGGCTGAATCACTTTGCCACAGCTGCTGTTTCATCCAAATTACTTATATGTATAGTGGTTTTGGGGGGCAGGAGGGAGAGGAGGATGATTTCTTCATATTTTGTTTCCTTTGAGAAAAATACTAAACTGAGAATTTCTTCCTGCTCCCCTTAAAGAATTCTAATTGAGTGACAGTTTTGAAACCTGCTATATATTGCAAATGTATTTATGACTTGAATTCGCCACTTGAAAGACTACTGTGACAGTAATAGTTAATGCCACCACAGGCTTTGGAAAGACCATTCTCCTTATTGCTGCAGGAAGATGAGGTTGGTGAACACTTAAATGTTTTGAAAGAATTTGACATTTGCTTCCTATGCTGCTACATCTCAATAAATATTTTCAAGTCAGCCACAGAGAGTGAACTTAAAGGATGAGAAAGATCTGAGGTCATGCAAAATAAGAACTTTAATAATTAAGGAAGAGCAAAGGTTTTCATCCTAAAATGTGGAGTGCTTAGTAAGTTTAGATCATATCAGCCATAAATCTTTGGAATAAGCCTGCAAATGGTTTTAATGGTAGTTTAGTGTATATGCCCTAATGAGAAATGAAGCACCAAGTTTTTAATATCTACAAGGAAATACTGATTTTTATCAGCTTTCAAGTCCTATGTATATCTAACAGCTTTAAATCACAAGGAGTTAAAAGAAAAGAAATTTGATTTTGTAGCACCGATTATAAATACATGTTTTTTAGGATAGGCTTATGATGTTCAGTTTAACACTTAACTGCTTTGCACTCTGTACATTTCTACAGGATTTTTTGCTATCCCACGTATTTGCCAGAATCAAAGACAAAATCAAAACCAAAACCTGAAGTGATATTTGTCAGAATCAAAGACAAAATCAGTCCCCAAACCTGGTCTGATAACTTGCATATTTACCATGTTATGGTGATAAAACTCTGGACAAAAAACTGTTCAGCAAAATTGACTTGTCCACTGGTTAAAGTATTTGAATCCAAGCTAGATGACATTCTGGAAAAAATCATTAAGCAAAAAGTAAATATATATATTGAGCTTAATGCAGGTATTGCTAGATGAATATTTCTTCTTGTGTTAAAGAAGATTTGGGCTAACTGAGCTCACAGTGTCCCTGGATTTGAAAATCTAAACTCCAGGATTAATTTTACTCCCATCTAGACATCAACACTGCAGAAGTCCATGCTGGAGATGACTAGGATCCCTTGATAATTGTTTTAAACGAACAAACACCTGTAGGTCATGATTTATCTCACACTAATGCGGGCATCTGAAACAAAGATTATTTTTCTCCACCAAATATTAAAGGAGTCTAGACAGGTGTTTCAGACATAAATCTTATATACATCTGAACTGAGGCAAAATGAAGGGAAAACATAAATCCAGATGTCTTGTCTATACAGCAGACATACTATACACATACGCTATATTTTATATACAGTCTGTAGATACATATATATGTCAGTATGGACATTTAGGCAGGCTGATGGTGACTTTATTGTGCCTGTTCTGGCCTAGGCCTGATCTTGGTCGGGCCATAGGAAGGGTGATGAAGGGCAAAGGTCCTGGGGGTGGTCACTGTCAGGGAACACTTTCGTCTTCCCTGATAAAATGTTGCCTGGAACAGGAGTCTGGGGTATTGGGTGCCTTGTCCTCCCTGCATTATGGCACCCTGAAACTGCTCCATGGCTCCAGGACCCCTTTGGAGCAAGCACAAAAGCCATAAGGGTGACTCATCTGGCCAATATAACTCCTCCAGCCTCTGGGCGTTTCTCTGGGGCTTTCAGGGAAAGCAGGCAGCAGACAGGTCACTTTGAAACCCTGGTGACAACCTGGGGTCACCAAAGCTCAGGTAAAACCAACCTGTGCCAAGGGGAGGCCCTCAGATAAAAGGAATTACCATATTCATGGTTGCTAGATGGCAGTATTGCATTTTCTAAAGAGTTCAGTTAGTGGAGAACAGGGAGAATAACAGCACTCTGAAGCTCTGAAGAGCAGGATGCTGTCAGTAACAAAAATTCAGATAGCTTAAATAATCATATAATTAAAATACTATGTTTATGTTTAATCATATAATTAAAATACTATGTTGCCTGGAACAGAAGGCACATTTTAATTTCTCCTTCGTCACGTACATCTTTACTGGTCATGTGAGTTAACAGTTCAGAACAGTACTGTTCATATTTCATTTATGTATATATATAAATATATATATATATATATAATCTTCAGGATTAGGTCCCTGAGATAAGTTGCTTTCTTTGATTTATAGCACTCATGAGGAGCAGGGGTTTTGTGAAGGGGGTGGATGAAACTTACCCTACTGACACAGGAATTTAAATCTTGGGTGATTCTGTTGCAGCTGAATGAGGCAGAATTTCTTGTCTCAGTTCATGGACTAATGGATAAGCATCCACATCACAGCTCTTGATCCAGAAAAGCACTTGAACGAGTATTTAGCTCTAAGTATGAGTAGTTCGTGGTTTTAATAAGATTACTCATATGGTTAACGTTTGACAGGCACTTAAGGGACTTTTCAGATCAAGGCCTAAAGCAATCATTGCAACTCGGCCTTCTTTGTAAAGAGTCCAAAGGCTGTGGAACTTTCTTGGAGAAATTGCCCTGTTCTCCTTGGTGTCGCTGGTGACTTCAGGTTGGGAATAAAAGAAAAGGCTGGTTGTTTGTTTGGGGGTAGGCAATTAAATCTGAGGTGATTCTCTAGCTGGACACTGGTGCTAAGTGATAGTTTTGGATTCTGATCCCAACCCCAGGGACTGGGAAACTGCATATCTGCCTAAAGTTACAAAAGTGAGAGTTCAAAAGGAGGTCAGAGATGCCAAGAGCATAGGAAATCAATGGAAGATCAAAGCCTCAAGATGGATGAAGGTTAAGTTTTCACTGGAGTGTTTGGTTTGAGAAAGTACGTAGTGGGAGAGTTGCTGTATATATCTACTAGATTTTATTCCAGTATTCTGGAGGGGATGTACTCTGACAAAAGGTTGAAAGGTGAATCATCCCTGTCCTGCAGAGAACAAAATCTCTTGCTGTAGCACAGAAGGTGTGCCTAGGATGGTGATATTAGAAAGATGTAGAAACAGGGACAGCAATCAGCTTTATGAGTTTGATTTCCATGGGAAGTGCAGTTCCTCTGAAAATTCAATTAAAAATGTGAGGGAAACATAACTCCTTTCTTTTACAATGCAAGATGAACCGTTGCTATACAATCTCATGAGCTTTTATTTTGTGTCTGCAATGAGTGGATTTCAGCTGTAAGGCTTTTTCAATGCTTTTTGTGCTCCTGTAGCACATAGAGGTAAATGCAGACTTTGGCTGTAAGCAACAGTCTAGACTTGCATAAAATAGGAAAACCTACACGAACACAAGTTATTTTTGTAAGAAGAGGACTGCAAAATCAGACCTGAATGTCAAATCTGTTCTGAAGATCAGTCATCCACTATGTGACTAGTACAGAAACAGTTACTTCATGTTATTAAATCAGACTCTAGTCCTGTGACTGGGATGATGTTTTTGTAACCGTCTCTGCTGTAAATTATTACGATACTAAGCCTTTAGCCTGGCTGGAAAATTGATATTTTGATTGTCATCAGGTTTACTGTCAAATAAGACGATCATCTTTATTTACAGTCATTGCAATAGGTTTATAAAATAAAACTGCATGAAATTCTTGTGCAATTCTCATTTTTGGAACAGTTTAATCTCTGATAGCATCAAGTGATCAGTACCCAAACTGGTCATACATTGTTTGGTCTGGCTTTATTTCAGTATTCTTTTTTCCCTTACTATGGAATATTTTGACGTTTGTTGAAAGCCCCAAACTTCCAACTTTCCATTTGGAAATTGATTGAAACAACACAGTTTATTTTTGGTAGAAAATGGATTCGAGTATGTCAGACTGCATGTTTCAGGGCTGCTCTGATGCCTTTTAGGACTTACCCTTCTGAAAAACCCCTCTCCCATTCTTTCCTTTGTTCAATGCTGTGCTGAGGTCTACGTGGTTTTGAGCTTCATGTCCTTCCTGTTGAAGGAATTATAGAATCATCAAATTCTAGAATGGTTTGCATTGGAAGGGACCTTAAAGATTATCTGGTTCCAAACCCCTTGACAATTTTCCTGATTGGACAAATTGAACTGTCTTGGGACTTCTGTAGGAGAAGTACTATCAGTGGACTTTCCAAAAGTAAGGAAGTTTCTCCAATATTTTGAAGGCTTACCGAAATCCGATGACTCTCTTGTTTCCCTATAAACACTACTTTCCATCTGGGATTTTATTTTTGGTGGTGTCGGGGAGGGGGTGAAGGAAGAAAATTGTCTAAATGTTTTCTCTGCCTTCCCCTATGGTTCTTCTTTTCCTTTCAAGAAATGAATAGCATGACTCATTTCCCACTCTGTGACGGTCTCTTGGGCTCTGTTGAAGCTTCAGAAGCCTGGTCACCGTGTCCTACAGCTTCCTTCCAGCTTCCATGCCCAGGTTTCCTACTCATAGGTGGTGGACATGGTGAGCAACGATTTCTCGTTGTGACAGGGAACAGGGATGAGGTCAGAGAATAAGGATGGGCAGGGAATTTGTGAAACACCACGAGGTCACAGCTGGATCCTTGCACTTTGTTCCTGGAGTAGTTCAGAGCTTGTACTTCTGGAGTGGCCATATAGACAATTCCTCTGTTCCTATGCTGACATTTAGGTCAGAAAACTCCATTTTGTATGTTCTTGATCATCACAGGTAACAAGGTGGCTCCCAATACCTTTCTTCTGTGATAGCATGATGTCATCAGATACAGCTGCAACACATTGAAATATTAGGCTTGCCAATTTGTTAGCTGTCAGCATCTTATTATTTTTTTACTCTGGGGACTATGCCTCTTGGATATTTTGAAACAGAGAGTCTTGACTGTTGCTTAAAACAAACTTAGTGGTCTTTAAAGTATGAGGAATTTCTTACCCTGAGCTAGAGATTCTGAGGGGGAACACAAGTGGACCTTCTTCCTTCTCCTACTCCAAATTCCCGTTCCCAATTTTTGACAAAAATTTTGTTTGGTCTTCAGAAAAACAAGTGAGGTTGTCCTGTTCTACAGAACACTGTTAATCTTTTATTAGGAAAAGCAGACTGTGAGGGAACTAGGTTTGTGTTACCGCTCTGGGATGTGCTTTCAGTCTCTGCACGGGTGTTGGATGGTGAGTTGGACTAGATGATCCTTGTGGGTCCCTTCCAACTCAAAATATTCTGTGATTCTGTGTGTGATTATTTTTATTCTATAAAAAACCATGTCACTGTAGCTTTTTGATAAGCCATTAAAGGCCCAAACCAAATGAGATTAGACTATTCTTTCTTGTCTCCCTCCCCTCCCTCCCCAGCAGGTTTTCTGGTAACTAAGACTTAATGTGTGACTTCAATGT
Organism: Pitta sordida; assembly: GCA_013390025.1. Lineage (NCBI taxonomy): Eukaryota > Metazoa > Chordata > Aves > Passeriformes > Pittidae > Pitta > Pitta sordida. The sequence goes on from WEKX01026085.1 coordinate 12,308, forward strand.
GACTCTTGTATTGAAATGATGCAATGTTTTATGATATTGACCCCTGACTATTTTATTTGCCCTCTTATATAATTTTTTTAAAATTTATTGAGATTGTGATTTCAGGAAAGGCAACCACATAGTCATATTTTTACTGGATCTTGTGCCAATACCCTGATTTCAGCACTTCAGATGTTTAACAAATTATGACTTATACTAACTTCATCCAGCTTCTGAACTTTTGGTTTTCGCTTTTTTGTTTGAGAAGGGTCAGGTACTTAAATCCTGAGCTTTGAATTTTATTTTTAACTTGTTTGTTCAGCATTTTTTCTCTGCCTAGAATGATGTTCTGAATTAAAATTTCAGTTCTAGCTGATATCTGCTTCATTGTGGATGTCTTGAATATTTTTTTCCTTTTTTTTTTTTCTTTTGCACCCCTCTTGATCTTGCCTTCCTTTCCTTCACCCCCTGCTCATGGTTACACTTATCCTTGTTACCAGATTTTGGATATTTCCTTCATCTTGATAGTATTTTTTTTTTCTTTTCCTCTTCCTCCTTCCTGCTGCCAACCTGTGTGCCCCCCTGAGGCTCTGACACGACATAAGCCCTGTAGACAGTGCAAGTGGAGAACACTGGCAGGTGATCTGCAAACTCAGGTGGAAGCAAGGCAGCAGGGCTGGCTATTTTCCACAGAGCCATTTCCACACTGGGGATGTTCCTTGCCATATGTGGCTGTCGTGCCTGGCCCTGATGCACCAGAAGAGGGCAGTTAGGATAAGCTCATCACTAAACCATATGGATCATGTTCTGGAAAAACATTAAGCTGGGGAAAATGCAGCTGTGCAGCACTTTGGCGTGTGGAGCACAGGCCCTACCTGACGCCAGTTCTGGTTTGTGTACATACTGTACAAACTGGGAGAGAGAGCACAAAACACAGCGCATGGTGTGCTGGGTTATCACCTCGTCCAAATCTCTGGGCAGATATTTAGGTACATGTACTCTGTCAACTCTGTACCAGGTCATGACCAGTAACAGGATGATGCCTTGCTGGAGCCAAATGTGTTGAAAACAAAGTCTGTTTAATATGGGTTGAAGCAAGGAGACAGGAGAAACCGTTTAGCCAATTATGACTTTTGAGGATAATCACTTAGTGAAGACTTCAAGCTTGGTGGAAGTGTGGGCAGCAGGTGAGAGAGGGGATTCTGCCCCTCTGCTCTGCTCTGGTGAGACCCCACCTGCAGAGCTGCCTCCATCTCTGGAGTACCCAGCACAGGAAGGACAGGGAACTGATGAAGTGAGTCCAGAGGAGATAATGTTCAGAAAAGGTACTTTATTTGACAAGTTACTTTGGGATATTTCTATTCTGAAAAGATACCATTTTTCCCACCAGCAGAAAAGAGGAAACACTGGATTTTTTTCCCTTTTAATATTACCTCAGAACCTGCAACTACTGTTGTGTCCAATTTGTCTATTTTACAAGCACAAGAACAACCTTGTGTCGTTCTGAGACTGAAAAGTTCACCCAAGGTGCTTCACATTGGTCGCAGTCAGCTGTGCTTCATGAGAAGAAGGTCCTTTTTATCAAACCTGATCTCCTCCTATGACAAGATAACCCACCTTGTTGATCAAGGAGAGCCCCTGATGTCATCTTTTTGGATTTCAATAAAGGTTTTGATACTGTCCCTCTCAGGATCCCTCTGGACAAACTATCCTTCCAACTTGACATATTCTGTGATTATCAACTATAAAATACAGTATTCCACAAGCAAAATTAATTGATAACTCTGAAACCAGGCTCAGATAATGAGCCCAGAGAGTTTTGAGTCTTTAAGTGGGGGTTCTTTATGCCAAATTTTTGCACTTGTGGTTCACAGAGAAATGCAAATACATCTGGATATTCAGATTCTATGTTTCAAGATAGTATAGCACTTTTAACATTTTACTTGTAACATTTAACATTTGCATGACTTCCAGGTTGCTCTTGTAGTCAAATAATTTTATCATTGTGGTAGGTAGAGAAAGGTACAGAGAAAATATTTATTTTCTCACCTTATGTGTTTTAAGGCAGTTCTTATGTTCAAATAAACATGTACCTGCAGATACAGGTATCAAAGCTGGAGCAGGAGACAAGCTCCTCCCCCTTCTCAAATGAATGTGTTTTGCCTTCAGCTTTGCAAGAAACTCAGGTTTAGGCTCATATGTAAATCCATGTCAGTCCATAAATTCCACATCAATCATTAAATTTCCTGCAAGTCTTCCTTGCAAGAGATGTAAGAAGCAGCACAACTTTACATGGAACGTTTGTTTTTTCTAATGTTTTGCAAAGTCCACGTCAACTATCATATTAATTTACTTTCTTATATAATCTTTATTGTGGTTTAGCTCCAGTTTCAGTTCTGTTCTTGGATTCAAAGTATACACCGACTCATCAGCCAGAAAGCCTTTCTCTGGAACATGTTTTTCCAATTTCAGAGCAGAAACGGCAATAACCTCCCCCCACCTTCCCCCCCCCACCCCGCCTCAGGTCTGTCTTCATCTTCTGTTATCAGATTTTGTTGCACAGCTACATTCAGTGATGTCAAAAGATCTTTGGTTTAGACATGTTGTTACGAGCAAAAAATGATTAGATGCATTTGAGTCCAAACAGTTCTGAGTTCAAGCATCCTCAAACCATCAATACTGTGTGTTTTAAACAACTCACTTGGAAGCAAGCCCAGCATGCTGACTTTATCAGAAGCATTACGTGTATATTTATACTGAGGCACATACAGTCCTTATACACAGAAGAAAAAATCTCCTTCGCAGCCAAGATCATCTTCTATGTCACAGGAGGACTGTCTAGAGCAGCTGCATTTGTGTGTTGGAAATCTGAATGTGTGTTGCTTATGCACGGATATTTCCTGAAGGAAAAACAGGAGGTTTGCTGTACACACAGTGAACATGGCTGAAGGATTCAGACCTGCAGAGGTTGGGCAACATGGGACATGGGTGGGCTCATCTTCATTCTTGAGGTGCATTTGTGGTTTGAATTTTGGGTGTGCTGTGCATGCTGGAGCCAGTGCTCATGTAGACCACCAAAACCATTTATCGAGGAGTACTGAGAAAGCCTCGCTGGAGCTTTTCCTCTGCTCTCTTGTGAGATGTTCAGATATCTGGGTCAAAGATACTGCATCAGGTGTTGCTAACACTGGGCTAATGCCTGTTATTATTTAACCTATGGTGGTCAGTTTTATATGAACAATTTTTTAGGTGGTTCAAAATCCATATGCTCATTGGATCATAGAGTCATAGAATGGCCTGGGTTGGAAGGGACCTTTTGTTGTTTAAAACCAACTGGAAATTAAGCTCCGAGAAGGTACCTCTCTTCTCCCACACCCTCAGGTGAGAAAGGGACAGAAAAAAGGAATAAAATCACCCACTTCTTCTGTGTTCCACTTTCTTCCACATGAAACCATACACCCAGTGATGCTCTGGGTGGTGCTGAATAACACTCTAGACAGGCTCACCCCCCTCACAACTCTGAGAGAATTAGCTTTATCCTAGCCAAAACTAGGACAGGACCTTTAAGATCTGTTTGCGATATGCCTGTCATGGACAAGAACATCTTCCATTAGACAGGTTGCTCCAAGCATTGTCCAGCCATGCCTTGAACATTTCCAGGGATGGGGCAGCCACAACTTCTTTGGGCAGCTTCTGCCAGGGCCTCCCTACCCTCACAGGCAAGAATTTGTTCCTAATATCCAGTCTAAACCTGCACTCTTTCAGTTTGAAGTTGCTCCCCCTGGCCCTTCTCCATTTTTCTTGTAGATTCCCTTCAGGTACTGCAAGGCCACATTTAGAGCATCCTGAAGCCTTCTCTACTCCAGGCTGAGTATCACAATTCTCTCAGCCTTTCCTCACAGTAGAGATACTCCATCCCTCTAGTAACCAAACTATCTTTCCATTCTCTACCTGATGGTATGTTCTTGGAAATTTAAGGCATTCTAGCTGTCTCTTAGAATGGACCTGAAGAAAGCTTACAAAGAGGACTGTGAATCGACTGTGAACACCTGAGGAAAATTCTTGTGTTTGCCACGGGGAGAAGTAGAGAACTGCTGTGGCCTTGAACACAACTTTCAAACAAGTATGTGGTCATATAGAAATAAAATTATTTCCATATGATGTCATGATATATATGATGCATCTATCAGAGCTTTGGCTTGTATTTATCCCCAAAAGGCATCCTACTCCATGCCTACCCCAATAGTTAAGGTGATTTAGTGGCAATGATTTATTTTTTAATCTGCAAATGTAATGCATGAATGATGTGATTTTCTGCAAGTGTTTACCCAGTTTTCTGGTCTTCCTACATCTTTGAGCTGAAAAGCCACTGAACAGAGGAATCCGCAAACACAAATGTGTACCTACCTGTGTCCTCAGACAACAGTACTTTGAGAAACTCAGTTTTGACCTCAGAGTGAGCATGCTAATTCTTATACACCACATTGCACTTGGGTTAGACCCTTTGCACAGTAAATATGGTTCAGATTAAATTACTATCGGGCTTTGTGCACCTGAAGAAATTAGTAGTATTTTTGTGTACGTATTACAATGTTTCCGTCTCCTGAGACCGAACAAACAAGGCAAGAAACAAGTTTATTGTCAGTTGTATGTTTGCTTGGTTTTTTCCTCTGAGTTACGATTCATTTCTGAGATATTTGTGCTATTTGCAACCAACCTGACTGCAGCTGTTCATGAGGAAATAATCAGGTAACAATGAAAAGGAAGACAAAGGTTCTTCATAAGAAAATACTCCTTTAGGTGACACTGACCCTTCAGATAGCCAAATACTATTTGCTTGGCTGATGGTAAGTGGGAATTTCTTGGTTTTGGAAGCAGAGAATGAAAATGGAGAGGGAAAAACCCTCGCTCCTTTGTGCTAGCATTTTTAGTTTAAAGAGTCATTGTTTTAGTCGTGGTACAACATACGGTTTATATTTTCCACTCAATTCAGGACAATTTATGATACGCCAGAGGTCCCTCTAGGAGTCTTCCCCTGACTGCAATGCAAACCCTTTTCTCCTTGAAGCCTGTGGTCAGCAGCGTTACAGCAATGCCTTGTTCTGGGCGTGTTTGTGCTCAAAATTAGATAAGGATTACACTTTGAAGTAGCCCCAGAACACCACGAATTATCTCATTGAAATTACCTGTCCTGACTACCTGTCACTACAGGCAGTGCGTAAATACATATTAAGGTTGATAAGGAAACAGGGATTCTGTTTTACATAACATTAGGGCTTTGAAATTTTTGCTTCTGGTTCCACAACAATGCAAAACACGCAACAGGTACCTAATGACAGAGAATTTTGTGGAACTGAAACTTGAGTCTGAGCATTTGGTTCCTTGTGTTTAGCTGCCAAGTTCATGTATATTGAGTTTCTCAACAGAATTCAGAAACAACCCATTTAGGATTTAAAAAGTCTTTTGTGGAGAATGTCGTTAGAGATTGTCTACAAAACATGAAATATTTTTTTTGTGCTGTTTCCAGTTACACCTGTTTTCCTTTCAGGTTTTTCACGAATATTGGTGAATACTCTCATGAAATCTGATCTCAGATCTGATGGCGAAGATTGCACTCAGAAGCAGGGAAGTTGCAGTCTAACGGTGCAGCTATTTGTTTAGTAAGATTCCAGCAGAATTTCCAGCAAAATATTTTGAAATAATAGGAATTATTATCCAAAGTTGGCCAAGAAGTAGAGTCTTGCATAACCAAGAGAGTACTTTTTTTTTTTAAAATTTAGTTTTTTTTTTTTTTTCCTTTTTTGGTCATATATAAAACAAAAAAAATATGTAAGGATCCCTTCTCTGTTCTGAAGAACACTTCAATGGAAATGTCAGGAAGTGTGTCAGCTCTTCAAGGACCTTGCTTGCATAAGAAGACCTTCAAAATTATTTGAAGATTTATGTATTAATGAGTTTAAGCATGTGCATTACAGTATTTAATAAAGCAACATCAAGCTGAGATCCTTTGCATTCAGAGTGAAGATCTGAAGGAAATCTTAGGAATTTTAATTTATATGGAGTGTCACTGAGTCCAATCTTACAACATCACCTGAAGTCCTTATCTGTTTATGCCAAAAAAGTGTTCCCAGCTCTTTTATCAATATAGTTTCCTGAGGCTGAGCTAGTCACGTGTTGTGACTAGTTCAAGACTTTAGTATAAAGACTTAATCCACTTAAAAACACAGGAGAGAAGGAGAGAGAAATATTTCTGCATGGAACAATAGCAAAGAATGTGACTTGGACTTCACTATTTTGTATTGGATATGTGCTAGCTTGTGTGTGAAGTACTTTGTTTCAAGCAAGAAACATCCCTCCTTCTCTTTTCTGATATATATGTATATGCACATCTTTTAAATTTTTCTCTTTCTTTAGGTTTTGATCTGACTCCCAATTATTGAGGTAATGAAGATATAATATACTGAAATCACAGCAAAGTCACAATATAATTTCACTTTAATCTGGATGAAACTGAAGTATTCAGTATTGCACTTTCTTCTTTGCTTTATCTTGCATTTTTTCTTTTGTTTTGTTTTTTTCCCTTTATCATGGGAAATGTAGATTAATCATGCCTTCAGGAAGTATCCAATGAAGCAATATTAGTTTTTACTTAAGGAATATCAGTGGAAGCAAGGAGTACATTGTTGTAACACAAAAACTCTGCCGAGTGTTTTATTTATTTATTGCTGTGTTGTGTCAATTTTTATTGAGATGATAGGATGGTGTAGGTTGGAGACAGGTAATTAGGACTGTGTTAAATGTTTGCACTGGCTCTTAACTCCATTTGAATCGAATAAGTTATTGTTTAAATACACTTTATGCCATCTTGAGTCAATGTTGTTTTGAGCATTAGGAAGGTAGGCAGATACTTACCAGATGTCTTCCTCAGCCTTCCTCTTTCGTATCCCATGAGGCTTGAGGAAAGGAGGACACAACAAAACCCCAGTTTTCTGGCAGCACTCAGTGTGAGGAGAGGGCATGAAGGAGTCTGCTTGGTGGCCTTCTGAAAGATGGAAAAAACAGCCAGCTGGTGGTCTTGCAAGGCAAAGCACAGCACAGGAGAAACAGGAGTAGGAAGGAAGTCAACAGCCCACTCACCTCCTGGGAAGGGCATGGAGGCAATTAAGGACATGGAGGCAATTAGTGACTGTGTGCGGAGGACTTTTCTTTGGGAAAGAGAAATGTTAAATCAAGGAAAGATGAAAAGGTTCATTTGTTGACATTGCACGCAAATGACAACTCTCCCTACAGATCCATCTGAGATGAGATAGGGATTAATGCGTGAGTGGGAAACAAGGATTTATAGCCATTAAGGTTTTGTGCCTCTCTGTGTGACCTGTGGAATGGCCAGCCCTTTGTTCACCATAATTAAACAAAGGAGAAAACACCTCAGTACCTCATGAGCTGAGCTCCAGGGTTGGACTGTAAACATGGTTCTGAGTGAAGTCCTGTGGTATTAACAACTCCAGTAGCAATTTTGAACATAGAATCATAGAATGACTTGGGTTTGAAAGGACCTTAAAGATCATCTAGTTTCAAACCCCTGGCATGGACAAGGACACCTTCCAATAGACCAGGTTGCTCAGAGTTCTGTCCAACCTGGCCTTGAACACTTTCAGGGGTGGGCCATCCACAGCTTCTCTGAGAAACCCGTGCCAGGGCCTCCCCATCCTCACAGGGAAGAATTTCTTCCTAATACTTAACCTAAATCTACTCTCAGTTTGAAGCCATTCCTTCTTGTCCTGTCAGTCCAGGCTCTTGTAAATAGTCTCTCTCCATCTTTCTTGTAGATTCCCTTCAAATACTGGAAGGAAGTCTTCAGAGTTACATTTGAGATTTTGTTCCAGAGCTGAAATCTACAGTAGGCACAGAGAGAGTGACCTTTTCATTCTTGGCTGTGTTGTGTGTGGTGCACACTACATGCATACCCACAGTGTAAAACATGGAGAGGAAAACAATTAAATATTGTAACCTTGAGCCTGAAGGCCGGTCAAGTCTGTAAATCTCACTTGAATGGTAATTTTTGAGTTCTATGCTACTGTTAGTCAACTTTGAGAAAAGGATTGGACACTGGAGTTTTTGAGAACAGACATGCCCTCTTGTCAGTTCACATAATCAAAATAAATTATCTGCTACAACTGTTTTCTTTCCCTAATGACAGTACTGATGTGCTGGAATGGATTTCCTTGAGAATCTGTGGTTCTCTGGAACTTGACTGGACGGGATTGAACAACCCAATATAAAGGTGAGAACTGAAACAGGATACTGGACAAGAAATCCTCCAGACATCCATCTCAGCCTCAGTTGTTCCACACTTTTAAGATATGAAGGGATCTGATTTAAAGATGGCATTACGTATATGAATAATAGAAAAATTGCCTTAAAAATATCCCTTGCTTGTGTAGGTTTATTTCTCTAAAATTTATTTGAATGCTTAGAGACAGACCTATATTTAGGTATTTTAGTGAAATCTAAAATCGAAGCTTTTTATTCACCATGGTAGTTTGGTGAAGTTGTATCATTAGTAACACCCAGCAATATCAAATTCTGTTATTTTGTAGCGATTTTTTTTCCCAAATTCAGTACACTGGAGAACTGTGGATTTTTGTCTGATTCAGGTCACCGTGTTTTAGCCACAAAGTAATGTTTTCTTAACAACTTAATGTAGTATAGTACACTCAATAAAATATTTTATGGGGTTTATGTTTCTTCCATCCCAAACCATTAACATCAGTGAGACCATTTTAAGCCACTAGCTCTGTGATCTTCCACCAGCTGCCAGATGAATGGGAGATGCTGTGGCACTGTCTGACTCCTGGCTTTCAGAATGATGGTATTCACACCTCAGAAGAAATGAGCCTATTGTCCAGGACAGCCATCTTTTGTGAGTTTGAGGAATCTCTCAGGCTGATGACACCAGAACAAGAGGACAAGGCCTTAAACTACATCAGGGGACGTTTAGACTGGATGTAAGGAAGAGCTTTTTGACAGAGAGAGTGATCCCTCAGTGGAATGGGCTGCCCAGGGAGGTGATGGAGTCGCCATCCCTGGAGGTGTTTAAGAGAAGACTCAATGAGGAGCTCAGTGACATGGTATAGATGGTGGGAGGCTTGGATGGATGGAGCGTGGTGCCCGTGGTTCCACGCTTGTGGGCCTGATTCCTGGGTGGGTATTCGCTTGGGAGTTGGACTAGATGATCCTGTGAGTCTCTTCCAACTCAGAATACCCTGTGAACCTGTGAATTTCTTCAGTACATATAACCTAAATTCCCTCTCTTTCAGTTTGAACCTGCTCCCCATTTTCCTATCACTACTGTTCCTGACAAAGAGTCCCTCTCCAGGGATCATGGACAAAGACTATAAGAGGATCTGTAAGATCCCAAAAATCTGGTGGATCTATATGGAATGATGATGAGGGAGATGCAGCCCGGATACAACTTCAGTGAAATAAGACAGAAGTTCAGGCTAGTACATGAGAAAAAGGGTCAAGTAGGGTTTTGTTTGCTTTCTAACAACTGGTGCATGCAAAGTTCCCTGGAATACCATGATCCTTTTTATATAAATATGGCCATAGGTCAGCATTTGCTTTAGTTTTGAGTGCTATTTTAAACCCACTACTGACTTTAAAATGTGCACAGAAGAGATGACGTGAATTTGTAGCATCTTGAAGACAACCAGCCAAAATAACTACTCTGATTCTGCTGTGGGCTGGAAATGTATTTCTCTTGGAGTAGAGTGCCTTGAACAGGGTACCCTATATTTAACAAAACTTGTACTGAAAACATACTTCTATTGTAAGGGTGCGTATCGAAAGCAAAGAATGCACGAACAGCTACTGTGAGAGAGTACATATGTAACTAGTTAAGATGGAGTGTTTCATTTCTGCAGGATCTGCAAGAAACAGCTCTGTTCAGTATTACTTGTTTTAGTGTGTGTGGGAAGTCAGGTCTTGTGTACCAGAACTCTGTGTGTGTTTGTGTGATTTTCAGCATTCCTGTTTTGGTGCACTGAAGCACTGCACAAGGGATCTGAGACACATTGCAGGTGGATTTGAACCAACACAAACTTCTTTGAAAACAAAAAGAAGTAAGAAAGTAGAGTTGTACGAGCCTAAACTGAAAAAGGGAAGTTCTCCCTGAATGTGTTTTTATTGGTGCTAATGAAGCATTTAAATGTGTCATATTACATTGCCCTGATGACACGACTTTTCCCCATAAGATCTACAAATGTAGATGCAATCTTTCTTTGCCAAGAGCTTCCTTTCTTGCCAAGTACACTGGACCATTCCCAACATACTGGATAAATCCAGCCATAAGTAAATACAATATTTTCTGACTAACTAAAGATCAAACAAAGTTGATAAACTTATCACATGTAAATATAAACCTACTGCATTCTCTCAATGAGTCCTCACAAATTAATCACCCTTTGTCAAGGTGTTGCATATTTAATGCTGCTTTGCTATGAAGTTTGGTAATTAATTATGCTTAATGCTGCCAAACCCCCAGAAGTGGTGAAATTTTAAACATAGAACTGAATAATTAGGCAAATCCCACATTATACAAGGTAATCCTTTCACATAGTAATTGCTATGGCTTTCCCTAGAAGTCCATCATTGAAGGCATCAGAGTTCCAGACAACCTGGAAGGCATTTCCAGCGGGAGATCTTGGAAGAAATAGATATTTAATGCATTTAAATAAGGGCCAGAGGAAGGGGGAGCTCATTTGCTTTTGGTTTTCAGGAAAACTTAGTAAAGCAAAATATGCAGTACTGCTCAGTATTCAGGACTGCAAAACCTTGCTAGAGCTGGTGCTTGGAAGGTGTGTAACAAAGAGTAACCAGAGACGAGGAGAAAGCAGAAATACTCAATGCACACTTTGCCTCTGTTTTTAATAGCAAAACAAACTGCCCGCAAGACAACTGGACCAGCAGTGGCATGGAAAGAGCTGGGGTGCAGGATAACCCCCTTGTAATCCAAGAGGAGGTAGTCAGAGACTTGCTGAGTGGCTTGGACCCTCACAAGTCAATGGGACCAGATGGAATCCACTCGAGGGTCATGAAAGAACTAGCAGATGAACTCGCCAAGCCACTCTCCATAATTTACCAACAGTCCTGGCTTACTGGGGTTGTGCCACAAGACTGGAAATTGGCCAATGTGACACCCATCCACAAGAAGGGTAGGAAAGATGATCCTAACAACTACAGACCAGTCAGCCTGACCTCAGTCCCATGCAAAGTCATGGAAC
>WEKX01026085.1:24155-57637 GCA_013390025.1 Pitta sordida
CTGGGCCCCTTCCGGCTCGGAGTGGCCTGCTAGACTGTGAGGCATCTAGGTTGGTGTTATGCTCTGGGATGTGCTCTCGGTCTCGGTACGGGTGTTAGATGGTGAGTTGGACTAGATGATCCTTGTGGGTCCCTTCCAACTCATAATATTCTGTGATTCTGTGATTCTGTGAAAGCTCTGGTCAAAACCTTCCCTTTTTCACCCTTCCAACTTCGTACTGGGATTGACCAAATAAAAATTTCCAGAAATAATCTCAAATTTGGAAAGAGGAGTACATGCTTTGTCACATCAGTGGAGAAGCCTGAATGGTCATGGGAAGCAACGATTGATTTGTATGGTGGGGAAAATTAGACTTGCTGTAAGGTTGACATAATATAGGTTTGAAACCAGAGGTGCTAAAGCTTCCTGAAAAGGTGTGTCCCCATGTTATTGATGGGAAAAATTGATTTCAGAGACAAAATACCTCCTGAGGAAGTTCACCCATAGCATTGGCAATGAAACCAGTAGTGCTAATTCTGAGCTACCATGTTGTGTGTTGGTGATTGACTGATGCTGCTTCACACATAATATCCCTTTCTTCTCCCTTGGCATTCAGTGTCTCAAAAAGTCTTCTTCAAAAAGGAGAGGAGTCTCATTCAGCCAGCGAGTTCTTTTTCCATCCCAGAGATATAGCTGGTAAAACCTGACAATGGTCAAAAATCTCACAGAGGTGTCAAGATTTCACAGAATTCTCAATTTTGATGACTTTGCAATGTTTGCACAAAACCACAGTGTTGCACAAAGTGGTCCTGAGACAGACACAAGATTAGTTCTGCTTTTGGATAATACTGACAAAAAACCCACTCTAACATGTAGAGTGGCATTTGATTACTTATTAGTTAATAAATCCTCTTACAAGGATTTTTTGAAACTTAGGGTACACTCTGGGCTAAAACAACCATGGGAGTTGGACTGTGTCAGAATTTATCTCTTCTGTGCAGATACATCCAGCCTTTAACAGACCCCACCCTTTGGAAGGAGGAATGAGCTGTGCAGGGATGTATGTGTGACTGCATGTTTTTAACGTGTTAATAAAATTTGCTTGTGGGAAGTTTGATCAAAACGATGAGTTGCAAAGAATATCTGATTTGAATTTTTCTGCCGTGAAAACATGATACCAATAGATACTGCACCTGTGTACATTTGTGTTATTCTTTTTAGACCCTTACAAGTAGTAACAAGTTTCCAAGACAGTTCTGAAGTTTGTTTGCATATATATGAGTAACTCATGCCAGTACTTTGCAAAAAGGCAAGAATATGTGAGTACAATACTGTGTTTTTAAAATTTTTCATAAAATTATGGATGAAGGAATTTTAAGAGCTGTGATTGGAAAGGTCATTTTGTCTTGAGAGTGAATGCAATTAAAGTCTGTGCAGAGGCCAAGGAAACTGATTGGCATGTAGATTAAAGCCAAACCCAAGTCTTCTCTGAGAATTTACTGACAGACATGAATTTAGACAGTTTCAGGCAATGAATTTTCCAAGTTGTGTTGGAGGAGTTTCTTTAAGTTGCATCAAATGAGAAGGTAAAAAATCATAGCAGCAGTGGCAGCAGCAGCAGAAGAAGAAGAAGAAGAAGAGGAGGAGGAGGAGGAGATTCATGGAATCATGAGATTCAAAGACTCATGTCTTTCCTGACACTGTGTTTCCAAAGTAAAAACAACAAAAAAGTAACAAAAAATATCCCACTCCTCATCATAAATCAATAAAAAACATATTTCCATAACATTTTTATTATTCTGATAACAACAGTTTGACATTTCTGCTTTGGCTCAGTTAAGTTTTTCCTATCTATTGCCTGCCAGAAGAAAAAAAAGGTTCCATAATTTTCAGCCATCTACTGGAAACTGTTTCTTTCTGATTATTAATGGATGTGCACACAGGATCATTTTGTGTTGTCAAATCTGAATTTTGCTAGACAAAGCAGGGTAATGGTTCAGATCATAAACAAAAATGGGAGGTTACGACAGTAAAAATAAGAAAAATTTATTCTCCTTTTTTTTTAATGATGAATTTATTGATTATAAAAGGTACCACAGTGACAACCATGGAGCATGAGACATTTCAAAAGGTCTCTGCTGTATTCAGCACAGGAAAAAACCCATTCAAAATTTCACCTGCTGATGATCTGCTAAAGAGAGCAAATCTCTTCATTGGGTCTCTGCATGACCCTCACTAGTGGTCTGCCCTTTGCATCTTAGACAAATCCAACCATGGTATTTTAAATCATGTGGTAGTTTTGACTATTTGCATGCAATGCCCTAGCAAGTTTATTTTAATGACTTAGATACAATTTTTTTGAGACTGGAACATGGCCTTCAGCTTAATGTGCCTGACTATGCAGGTGTATCTTTAATCTCACATGCCTGCTGTTTTCACATACTCCAAATACTTCTGTAAGGAAACAAAAGAATTGATGTATTTCATAGTGATTGCCATGTATTTAAATCAAATTTTGTTCAAATTGGATTAACTCTAGGTTTATTCCTTTCATATGTGCAAGCTAGAGTTGGAGGGTCACTCTTTCTTCTTTTGAATAACACTACAACTCACCAAGCAGTAGGAAAAATAAGGTGATTCAAATCCAAACAATTTTCATTGCATTGTAGTATGAATGAGGCATTTAGTGCCATGGTTTAGAAAAGGGATTGGTGTTGGGTTACAGGTTGGACCTGATGATCTCCAAGGTCTCTTCCAACCTTGCTAATACTGTGATACTGTGAATGTTTCTACCAGCACAAGAGGAGGCTGGAACTTCACTTTCCGCTCTTGATGTTGCTTTAAATTGATCAAGTGCTTGCCTTAGGCACTGACAAGTCCACACAAAATTAAAAAATTGAAAATGTTGAACTGTGGGGAAAAGAGCTCAGGAGAAATACAGAATTTTCCCTATATTTAAGCCGATCCATCATAAAACATAAACCAGAAACATAGTAAGCTTTGTTAAGCTTCGTACTTCGGAACAACGTGTAGATATAAGGGGTCTTTTAGGTTCAGTTGGAGAGTCCATGGCAGTTCTTGTATTATCTCACTGATTTATTTATTCCAAATAACCATGTTGTCTCTTTTTGTGTGTAACCTATATGTCAGATATGTCATGGTGGTGATACTTCTATGACAACAATCACTTCAGGTGAAGTTATGTTTGTGAGTTGTTTTTTGTTGGTTTTTTTTGCAAAATGTAATCAGCTGAAAAGCCCATTTCTAATGACTTGGATTTGAAAATCAGTTAATTCAAAACACCAGAGCAAAACCCGGGACTTCACATAGTAGGCTGGGATCATTCCCTCTCAATTAAATGTCCAAAGGAAGGTGGCAGACTGCTTTCAGTCTCTGAATTTCACTGTCACTGCAAGGTGGACCTATCTCACGTCTCCTCTTTCCAGCCATGCAGCCCAACCTCTTCTAACTTGTGTGAGCTGATTCTGTTCACTGAATGCATATTATTTTAGTATTTGGTCTCTGCTGTGAAGCACCAGAATAAGAGGACATGGTCTTAAGCTATGGTCTAACCAGGGGAGGTTTAGGCTGGATGTTAGGAAGAGCTTTTTCACAAAGAGAGTGATCCCACAGTGGAATGGTCTGACCAGGGCGGTGGTGGAGTCGCCATCCCTGGAGGTGTTCAAGAAAAGACTGGATGAAGAACTCTGTGATATTGTCTAGATAATGGAATGATGTGATAGGAAATTGAGTTATATAATTAAAAAAAATGATGATGGCACAACCCTGAGATTGGCTGAGATGGACAAAGCATGTTGTTCATGGCACCAGAGTTGTGGGTTTGATCCCTGTGTGGGCATTTGCTTGGGAGTTGGACTCGATGATCCTTGTGGGTCCCTTTCAACTCAGAATATTCTGTGATTCTGAGTGTAATCCTGTGAAAAGATGATGATGTGACTTCTGCCTCCCCTTCTCCATTTCCCACAATCACTGAATCACAGTATCACAGAATATTATGAGTTGGAAGGGACCCACAAGGATCATCTAGTCCAACTCACCATCTAACACCCGTACAGAGACCGAGAGCACATCGCAGAGCGTAACACCAACCTAGATCCCTCACAGTCTAGCAGGCCACTCCGAGCCGGAAGGGGCCCAGGGTCATCCAGCCCTACACCCCCCAGCTAGACCATGTCACTAAGCTCCTCGTCCAGTCTTCTCTTAAACACCTCCAGGGATGGCGACTCCACCACCTCCCTGGGCAGCCCATTCCAATATGCAATTACTCTCTCTGTGAAAAACCGCTTCCTAACGTTAAGATTGAACCTCCCCTGGCGTAGCTTGAGGCCGTGCCCTCTCGTTCTGGTGTCGTCAGCCTGGAAGAAGAGGTCTACACCCATCTGGCTGCAACCTCCCCGCAGGTAGTTGTAAACAGCAATGAGGTCCCCTCTGAGCCTCCTCTTTTCCAGACTGAACAGTCCCAGTTCCTGTAGTCGCTCCTCATAGGGCCTGCCCTCCAGTCCCTTCACCATCCTGGTTGCCCTTCTCTGGACCCTCTCAAGCAGCTCAACATCCCTCTTAAACTGGGGAGCCCAGAACTGCACACAGTACTCAAGATGAGGTCTGACCAGCGCTGTGTACAGGGGAAGGACAACCTCCCTGGACCGACTGACCACACTGTTCCTGATGCAGGCCAGGATGCCATTGGCCTTCTTAGCCACCTGGGCACACTGCTGGCTCATATTGAGTTTCCTATCGATCAGTACACCTAAGTCTCTCTCCACTTCACTAGTCTCGAGCCACTCCTCCCCCAGCCGATAGCGAAGTTTTATTCTACCTTGTCCAGTACTTAATTGCGTGCTAAGAGACACATGAGTGGTTTGTGAAGAGTTTTGCTTGAGTAAAAGTCCATATGCAGAAAGTTGCAAAAGAATGGGGAAAGGCAGAACAGAAGATACTACTGTTTCTCTTTCATGATTCGAGCTGGTGATCTTACAGGTCTTTTCTTACCTAAATTATACTATGGCTATTTTCTTGAATGAAAGAGTAAGATTTCCTTCAGTTACCACCTTTTCCCTTTTCAGCATAACTTATTCTCTCTCCTTCGTGAATTCTGCTTTCAGGAGTATTTTGCAGATGGAGAGAGCTGAGTATAACCCTGCATGGTTAACCTCAGACCTGTAAACATCTGTCAGCTATTCCTTCCTCTTCTTTCCTCCAGTAACTCCCCAGTTTTTAAACATGTATGCCTTTAATTTTCCTTCTTTGTACTGAAGACATCCAAGAGTTTTCTGTAATTCTGAGGTTTAGTAGCTTCTTAAAATGAAAGGTGATATCCTCAAGTAAACATATGCCTTCAGAAAGGGAGTGGAAGAAATTTCTCTTCTCCTCCAGCTCCACACATCCCATTAATAGTGTTAAGCTCATAATAAGCAGTGGTATTAAGTATGACTTACAATCACGTCACAGTTTGGTGCTACAGTTTTGAAATGAAGGCTTGGGAGATCTTCCCTGTCTCTGGCCCTTTACCCTTTCTGACTGGAAGTGATATTTGAATATTTTTGGATCATGTAGATCACGCACTGTGATTAGATACTTATGTCTTTCTTTTGGCCTCTTCAAGTGCTTTTACAAAATGTTTTAAAGCAAACCAAAAAACAGATGACAGGGATAACCTAAGAGTGCCTTTGGAGAAACTTGTCTCCCTAAAAACCTTATAAGACAACTTTATACCCTGTCTTGTCGGTATTTCCATTACGATTTATTTGCTGACAGAGGTTCAGGTCTAAGGAAGCAATACTGTAGTCTTGCCTCTTGTGAGTGGTGGGTAAATGAATACAGAATTTTGATAGATGGTAACATCTCCTTGATGTTCATGAAGAACATGTTCTTCACTTTGGACATAACAACCCCATGCACTGCTATCGACTGGGGGAGGAGTGGCTTGAGATTAGTGAAGTGGAGAGGTATTTAGGTGTACTTATCGACAGGAAACTCAATATGAGCCAGCAGTGTGCCCAGGTGGCTAAGAAGGCCAATGGCATCCTGGCCTGCATCAGGAACAGTGTGGTCAGTCGGACCAGGGAGGTTGTCCTTCCCCTGTACTCAGCGCTGGTCAGACACACCTTGAGTACTGTGTCCAGTTCTGGTNTAGAATTCGAGTTAACAAAAATATTATTGTTTTTTTCAGATACCCAGAATTGGCAATGGAACAGATTTTTCTCCATCTCTGGACTGAAAAAAGGTACTTAAAAAACCCCAACCATTTCTACTGTAGAAATATATAATTATGTGTGGGTAGACTTGGCATGGTTCTCTTCCCCTTTAGGGATTTGAGCAAAACAAGCCTTTTCAAATACCCTTAATAACATACAGGTAAATAACGAGTTCAGACCAAATAACAGCTAAATATGAGAAAACCAGCATATTTCTGTTCCTACTGCTAGCCAGAAAAAATCAGTGATTACCCATATCCTGACAGTGATATTTTATACAGACCTCTTCACTGTTTTCAAGTGGGAGATCAGTGCCTAGGCTGATGACAGGATGTGAACCTTATAAAGCATTTCCTGCTGAAAAGAGCACTTTGGATTATTTTATAGGCTAAAATGTCATTTAATGAGCTGGATTGTGAAAGGTGGACTACTACCTAATCAGAATAAATATAAACTGCCATAAAAGTTCCTGATGTTGCAAAGAACAACATATCCCCGTGTCAGTAAGAAACCTCCTTAAATTCCAGCGAGATCTTTATACAGACAATTTGTGGCAATAGGGACTTGGCTGAAAAGAGCAGTACCTTCATACCCAAGCCTCATTTGTTTACTTGTCTGTGGGCATTCCATCCGGGTTTCCAAGAGCTTGTATGCACAGGATGCAGGAGGATGCTGTGAGTGGGGAATGGAGAGTCAAAGGAAGGCAGAACACAAAAATCTGCCATCTAGAGGAAATGGAGGAGGAAAATTCGGGCACGAAAATTGCTGCATTATTCTTATGGAGCAAAGAAGTGCAACTATGCAAAGCATTATTTGCACT
Organism: Pitta sordida; assembly: GCA_013390025.1. Classification (NCBI taxonomy): domain Eukaryota; kingdom Metazoa; phylum Chordata; class Aves; order Passeriformes; family Pittidae; genus Pitta; species Pitta sordida. The sequence goes on from WEKX01026085.1 coordinate 31,170, forward strand.
TAACATCACTTTTTTAATGAGTTAGTTGCAACAAATATCCCCTATAGGGATGGGCTGAGGAAGCTGGGGCTGTTCAGAGAGCTGGGAGTAGGTTCCTTGGATCTTCTGATGCTCATTTTGGGCAGAGGTAAACCTACAGCCAAGTGGGTCTGTTTGTTTGTCACAGTGCCTGTCCAATCAAACTGGTTAGACCGAGGTGCTGACATATCATTTTAAATTGTCTTTAAATTGTCCCATTTTCTGTACTTTGAAGAGGAACAATTGATAAGTTTCTATGCTTCCTTGCACTTTAGTATATCTTTCTAATTAAAAGACATTGAACGGTCCTGAGTTCAAGATTTTAGAAAGCAGACAGCAGCTTCTGTCTTCTCTGTCCTCTGCTGATGGAGGAAAACATAAAAGAAATATTTAATACCCTATTTTAAAGTGGAAAATACATAAGTTAGTATATTTTTCTCCCCCATATGTTATTTTTATCTTTACGGCTTTCCAAATGGAACCGTATGAATATTTTAAGAAACCATATCAACTCTCTGCCCTACTAATTCTTAGTAATATCCTTCGGTTCAGAAGATGACACAAAATTTAGCTTGGCTGTTGTTAAACTTGTCCATTTACTGGGTTATAAGTCATTCCTAAGTGGCAATGGCTTCAAAAGCTAGGTCTAAGCTTTCTTTTACTTATGGCATGTGAGATGTCTTGTGAACTGTCTCTGTCAAATGCCCAGGAGCACTGTGGAGTTTATTGGCAGATCTTATAACTCCTTGTCCTGGTTCCAGGCAGGACAGGGTAGATTTTTGCAGTAAATAATTCATTTCTTGTACCCTCTGTCATTAGTATTGTTGCTGTTACTCTTTGCTTTCTTGTCTCACTGTTGTTTCCAGTAAATTGTTCTTATCTCCAACCCACGATCTTTGCTTTTTTTGCCTCACATTCTCCTCTCCATCCCACTGAATGGAGGCAGGAGCCAGAAAGTGGCAGAGTGGTCTGGAGACTCCCAGTGGGAGCATTAAATTGGGTAGTACCATTCCTAAACCACAACACACCACTACCTAATAAAGTGCCTGGGAATGCTGGGGAGGAAAAAAAGGGCATTGAATGAATTTACTGCTATATGAAGTCTTTACAGTCGCTGATCTCAGTTTGTATAACAAACTGCCCTTTCCTGGACTGTAAGACTTGGAGGTCAGAAGGTTGAAAAGCATTCCAGAAACACTCTGGTGCAAAAGCTGTCCTTTTGTGTTTTGCTAACTGGATTCGAGGAGCCTCAATCATCTCTGCTGTTTCATTTATTCGTTTACATATACGTATCATCTATATCGCAAAACTGTTCTTCTTCTTTCATAGCAGGCCTAAAGTAGTTTGCTTGACCTTTAATGAAAGTTTGTGGGAGGGAAAGATGCCAAAAAGCTTCTGCCCTGCTGTTCATAGCTGCAGCTTTATCTCATCTTGTGGCTCTGAAGGCTGCTCGACTTTCGTCAGAGAGTCAGAAGTGAGGCCCCGTGGGGGCATTGCTATCTCTGGGCTAACGAAGGGATGAAAAAGGGGAAAAAATTATCTTAATGATGGGCTGTCCTTCAGCTTCTCAACTACCACCATAATCTGCCTGGATTGGGAAAACATTTCCTGAATTTTTAACTGAAAAGAAACGTGTCCTCTGTCTGTCTGTCTGTCTGTTCTCTCTCTGATTTTTCTTCTGTTCTAAGTGATGGAAAATGGAAGTTAGAATAGCCTGGTATAGTATAGAAGAAATGATCTATACAAAGAAATGATCTATTTTTCTGTCATAAGTGGTATTCAACATCAAAAAATCAAAATGCCTTTGTCATCCAAGGCTGAAAGGCAAACCTTTATTATCATATATCTATTAACCTGCACTGTTTTAGAACATCAGGAAATAAGTTTTAATGTGCCTGCCATTGCCAGTTATCTGTGGGTCAGCTTTGTGTACCCATGCACAAACTGAGCAGTGCCTCACTCTGCCTCTCACGTCATTTGAATAACAATGTCAAGGGGTGCTTAGTTATTCACTCTCTGTTCATAGACTTCTGTCTGAATTTTTGCATTTGTATGCTCACACATTTTATTTCAAGTTCTAATTAATAACTACTATCTTCCTTTTAATCTTGGGGGAATTCCCACTGCTCTCTGCTGTGGTATTAATTCTTTCATGTCCTGGTACTGATCAGGAGCACCAACTAGAACCCCACACATTTGGGTTTTTTTCTTATGTGCACTAGGTTTTCCTCTACCTGATATGCACAGTTTTGATACTCTGGAAGCTTAGTAAAAACTAAAAAGCCTCTCCTATTCTTTCATCTAGTTTCATGTCCACTTTCTCCCACTTTCTCCCTCATTAGCATATGCGGGATGCCCTTGTTCTAGAAATAATAGTGTTCCTTCTCTGCTGGTGTGTGCACCACATCAAAGAAATGGTTATAATATCAGTCTGCAAAGTGACACTTTCAGGATCACAGATTATTAGTCAGATCATTATCTAACAGCTGTTTTAGTCTCTTACACCTACAAAACATTGACATCTTATTCCACGCTATGGGATTGAGTTATGGCTCAAACAGATCCATGTTGAAGGAGATGTGGACTCTCTGTTTCTGAAACCCTGTTTACAACAGATGAGAGACATGAAAAACTGTAGGTATTTCCAAATTTTGCACCTTTGTGTCCATGTGAGGGGAAGATGGGAGAGATCTTGAGGACCTAATGGGAAAGTTCTGTTCCTTTGACCCAAATATTTATGTCGAAGAAGACCTCCAGATTTAGGCCTGATTTCATTAGAAGCATTATCATCCTGAGTCACTATCAAATTAAGCTCTGTATAGCAGCTTTCAGAATGACTTAGTACATCTCTTTGGAGACAAACTGTCCTGTGATTCAGAAATTCACGTGTTTCATCATGAAAACTGGTCAAGTATCACTAAGTTTTTATTGTCTTCTGTGAATACAAAGAACTCTGCTCTAGATAAAATTGTCCTAGTAAGGCCATAAAACCGCCATAATATTTGTGTGTGAAAGATATTTATACATTTCTTAAGTGTTTCGCCAAGAAAACCCACAGCAAGGACAGCCAGACTGGAGCAGTAAGCAGGAAACGTATAATTAAAATTATGGAAGAGGCTGTTCTCTTACTGCCCATGTCAAGGGCAGAGGGACATGTTTTGGACTAAAATGAGGGGCAGTCACAGCTCCCACCAAATAAGGATAACCAGATCTGCTTAGGGAAGTTGCTGTTGGTAAGTTTGTGCATTTTGAATAAACTCTGAATTTGTGGGGAAATTACTAAAGAAGCAAGATTTGTACATTTTGAGAAAAGAAACTACTTGTCCCTCCCTTATCCTAACAGTGCCCAACACTCCTTCCTTGTGTACATATCCTTTGTGCTTACACCAACATCACCATGGAAAAACAAGGCGATAAGTGGTGGCAAAAAGGCAGAACAGCCTTTATAAGGGAATGGGAAGAATTAAGGTGTTGCATGATGATGTCTATAGATCTGCCTGTCCCCAAAGGATTTGCCTGACCTGCAATTGCTTGCTCTGCATGATTCCCAGAGATACTTGTAAAAAATAGCCCGCAAGAAGTTGGCTTCTTGCTACAAATAAAGATATATTGCATTCCTCCCCTTTCCTAAAGTTGCAAAGTGTTAAAATCTCGGTACATCTCTCGATGTGGGAGCAGCTGTCTCTATCTCAAGGTTTTGCAACTCCAGCATATGTCCCAGGGCTCCAAGAATGATTCTCTCAAGTGAATATTTATCATGTGAAAGAAGTCTTTGGACAGTGCTCTCAGTGGGATTCTAGGGGCTGTCCTGTGCAGGGCCAGGAGTTGAACTCGATAACCCTTGTGGGGCCCTTCCAATTCAGGATATTCTGTGATTCTATGAAATTATCCTTGTCCCTCTCCCATCTTCCTCCCCATTACCTTCCTTCCTCTGCAGTTCCCTGGAAGAAGGATCTGGTACATGTGGGGAAATCCAAGTGCTTTTTGGTTGTCACCATCTTTTTTTTAACATGTAGGCCCTGGCATGAAGGGAGCCTGTCCCTGCCACAACAAAACACAACACCAAAGACACCAGTCCCAGTAGGCAGTAAACCCAAAAACCCTTGACCCTTCACTTCCAAGTTGCTGGACTCTGGGGAATTTTCCATATTGCAGATACTTCACTCTTTCCACTTAAATAAGCTGAAAAAATTGTTAGGTTGTACCTCTGTGGCATGGATAATCTCAACGATTAGGACTTTTAATCACCTGCCTGGTTCCCCACTGGGAAAGAGAAGAGCACTTTAATAACTTTATGACTTTAAAAGGTAGTGGCTGAATTGTTTGTACCAGAACATATGGCACAGCAAAAAAAAAAAAGAAAACCCCAAGTATTTTAGTCTCTAACCATGAGGTGTTTACTGGGAAACTACAATGCTTTACACTAACTGAAAATAAGGCGTGTTGGTATTTAAATATCATGAGCATGTATGACAGGAATCCTACTTTTAAGGCTTGCCAATAGAATTACAAAAGGATCAAACCAAATTTTGTAGGATACATTCCCAACTCAATTACTTTTCTAAAGAAGGTCCTTCAATGGATCAATGGTACTCACTTTGCAGTTTATATATAACAGCAATATTACATTAAATTTTTCATAAAGGACTGTATTAGCAAACCATTTTTTTTTGGCATTTGTCCATGTTATCTGTATGTATTTATTTGTGCAAATCTATATTTAAGACAGGTTTTCTTGTATTTAATGTAAATTTTTTCTGTGTGATGCTTTAATGGTAAACTCAAGTATATAAGCTAGGATTATACACAAAACCTTACCAAGAGTATGCACATATTTCTTTGGAGATAAATTGATTCAGTTTAGACCTAGCTTTCTTGGGAAAGAATGTGGGCTAAATCCTCCAGTCTCCAGTTCTGCAGGTGTCTTTTTACACAAATGCAATTGCTTGCAGGGCAAAGAGTTGTTAGGCCTAAAAGTCATAAAAGCATTTACTTCAGTAACTTTATAAACAAATCCCAAAGAGAAATTAAAAATAATCCATAAAATTATGACACTTAATAAAGATCAAGAGCTAAATAAACAAGTTGCTGGACGACATCTCTCAGATTAATAATTGGTAATAAAAGGAAAAAAAATTTAGAAGTTTACAGCTCCTGGATGTTTTCCACGTAATTTTTCTTTTACACGTTCCAAGTAGAGGCAGATTGACCGGTTTAATATCTGCTAGTGACACTGTGCTTAAATGAATATTAACTGCTTATGTCATTGAGACCAAAATGGCTGTTCTGTCAGGCAAACTTATCTTGAGATGACATCAAATCCAAATGGCCTCTGGTGGAAATCTCGAGAAACATTCTGTGTTTGCTTTCTCTCAGCACTTCAGTTGTAGCGAAGTGTTCCCGATTTGCAGGCAAATGTTATTACATGTTGGATTAGCGGGCTTGCACTTTGTGCTTACTTCCCTCAAATACTTGGTCTCATCATTTTTTTATGGCAAGTGGCACATACTCTATTGTGCATAGTGTGAACTGTGAAAAACAAAGGATGTCTTCTCCATTACTACATTAAGTTTCTGGTATACTGTCTAATTTTATTGCCAAAAGATATGTTTCCATGCTTTCATGTTTCAATGCTTTTCACTTCTGTGAAGTAAAAGATGAAGTTGGTTTATTTTTCCTTGCTAAGAATATTCGTTGCCCTTTTAAAATTTTGTTTCAGGGTCACAGTGTAAAGATACGGATTCTGACTTTGGCTCTGGGCATTTAATTTCTGTGAACACTAACGTTGGTTTCTGGTGCCTATTCAAGAATACTTCTAGCTGAACAAAGGCCAGCCTCCAAAGTAGTGTTTTGAACAACACACTATTTCCATATTTCTAGGGAAAAGTGAGTAAGAACTTCTGGAAAAGTTACTGTTTATTATAAATATACAAAAAAAAAAAAAAGAAAAAAGAAAAGAGTCAATCAACAATATAGCATCTTATTTTGTCGTGTAGCAGTTTACACCCTGGGACCACATCCCTAACAATTGCTAGTTGGCACCATTCCCCCCACTACAAAGAGTTACATCAGCTGAGGTTTTGGTAGTGTTTTCCAATTGTACATTGTGTTACAAATGGGACGTTATTCCAGGGCTGAAGCTTTATCGTATCTGAGGAATCCCTTTGTACATGAAGCAGATGGAATATTCTTCCTGACCTAGGAATAAATAAGAACCATGAAGTACTTACTGCCAATCACTGTAAATAGTTACATCAGATTTATTTTCCTCCCAGGTCTGTTGGTTGCTACAAGACATGACACTTTATGTGTAGAAGAACAGACAGTGTGTCGCCATTGCACTGAGTACGTGATTAATAAAGAAGCCTATTTTTAACAGCAAAACAATGTGCTATATTTAGATAAAAGCAGCAAAGGTATACAGATCTAGCCACAATAAAATGCTGCAGATGATCTTGAGATGAACACAGAGTTAACTATTTTTGTTGATGTTATTTTGAGCGTAATTCTTCTGGCAATTTAGGTTCACAAGAAAGTCACTGAAAAAGAGAAATGCCTTTTATGTTACTAGCTAATTATAAACCTTGAAGGATGAACATAAGAGAAACTTGAAGGATATTGGGTTAATTATATTGAATGCGATTTTTAGTTGTCCTGCTTGATAGTTCCTCCTCAGAATTTAACAATGTTTTTTTTGTGGTTTAGATAGTATTTCACAGCTCATTTATATTAAGATTGGCTTGTTCCTCCCTCCCCAAACTTTTGATCATGATCACGTCTTGTCCAAGTGCAATTAATGATGTCCTTTTTTGAGATACACTCTAGAAAAATTAACCTCATATGATGTGAATAATAAAATCTGATAAAAAATGGAAAGTAATCACTGGCTAGTGAAGTGTCCATGATTTAATGTGTGTCCTGCACTTTTAGGTGTCGCCTTTCATGAGGGATAAAAGCATTGACTGTCCAAGCCTTCTTCATGCTTCTCTCCCGGAACTCCTGGATGGTAAGACTGCTGGATCAAAGCACAGTCATTTTGGTATTGTCTGTTGATATCCAGCCTGAACCTAAGATCCTGGAATGAACACGGCATAGATGCAGCCTTTGTAGTTGGTGAGCCTTGTCTCCATGAGCATTGTTGCATGATGGTAGGCCAATGGCATCCTGGCCTGTATTAGGAACAGTGTGGGCAGTCAGACTAGGGAATTCTTCCCCTGTACACGGCGCTGGTCAGACCACATCTTGAGTACTGTGTGCAGTTCTGGGCTCCCCAGTTTAAGAAGGATGTTGAACTGCTTGAGAGGGTCCAGAGAAGGGCAACAAGAATGGTGAAAGGATTGGAGGACAAGCCCTGTGGGGAGCGACTACGGGACCTGGGGTTGTTCAGCCTGGAGAAGAGGAGGCTCAGAGGTGACCTGATTGCTGTTTACAACTACCTGAAGGGAGGTTGCAGTCGGGTGGGTGTGAATCTCTTCTCTCAGGTGACCAGCACCAGAACAAGAGTACATGGCCTTAAGCTACGCCAAGGGAGGTTTAGACTGGATGTTAGGAAGAGGTTTGTCACAGAGAGAGTGATCTCTCATTGGAATGGTCTTCCCAGGGAGGTGGTGGAGTCACCATCCCTGGAGGTGTTTAAGAAAAGACTGGATGAAGAACTCAGTGACATGGTCTAGATGATGGGAGGCTCGGATGGATGGAGCGTGGCGCCCGTGGTTCCACACTTGTGGGCCTGATCCCTGGGTGGGTATTCACTTGGGAGTTGGACTAGATGATCCTGTGGGTCCCTTCCAACTCAGAATAACCTGTGAAACTGTGAACCTGTGACTGAAGCTCATCAGTGACTCCTAAGCATCCAAGCCCAATCCTCATCCTGCAGATGGATGAGCATGTGGAACCTTGCAGTGGGGTTCACTGGAATTCAGCAGGACTTTGTGTGGACATCACCAGGGCAATATTGTTTCTGTGTGTTGATCGGCAGTACTGAGGCCTTAACTTAGTCTGTACCCAGTGTAGATGTCATTTCATACAAATTTTAACCTTTCATTTTGGTCACATAACATTGTAAAGCAGTAATCAAATTGCAGGGTAAGCATTTTTTGCAAGTGTGCAGTTTCTTGGCAGCACAGACTTGAAAAGGCTAATATGGTGATGTAGAAACCATATGTATAAATATTACTGCAAACCTGTATAAATCTTTTCCTTTGAAATAGTGTGATTATAGTCAAAGAAAGGAATAAAAGCAATAATTGGATCTTGGAGAAAAGAGTGAAAACAGAAGACCTCAAAAAAATTGACTCCTGTTATTTTTGTTGTTACTATTGTTGTTTTGTAAATTCACAAAAAAGGCCGCATCACATTGAAATATTTTACTGAACTATGACTGAAAGTTTGAAAGACTTCACAGAAGGTTTTAAGAGACTTCATTAATCTTTAATATGACTTCAAAAGCTTTATAGGGTTTTTTAATGTTTGTGTTATTATTAAGGTTTTTATAGTATTTTTTGAAATATTTTAAATAACTATGAATAACAATGTATTTAGAACTCAAGTGACTTTTTAAATCAAATGTAACATCTTGTTCTTGATGTGAACTTACACTTTTGACTTGATATCACTAGATAAAGTGAAACTAAAAGGAATTCCATAGTGGTATAAATCTTCATTTCCTTTACTGCAGTTCTCATCATTTTTTTAACAAGAAAAGCTATGCCTTTTATTTCAAAATTTACTTATAATTTTAATAAAATGATTGAGCATTTAAAAGACAGTTTCCTTCCCACTTTCAGTTGTTTCCATCAATTAGCTTTCTGCAAATATAGAATGCACACTAGTGGCAGATAGGAAACATATGAGGGAAGACACTGGTTATGCAGGTATCTTTTTTATACACATATATATCTGTGATGTTCCAAAGATTTAGTCTTACTCTTTTTGTGGAAAGCATATTACATTTTTCCCTATGGTTATAATAATATAATTTCCATACATAATTAGAACATTCCTTTTGAAAATTAGTGGTGAGTTTAAGACACTTAACTTTTAGAATACCTACACGTGCATAAATGAATCTTTGGTGCATTAATTTTTCTATCAAACTAAATGCTGCCTTTTCTGTACCCATTATTGCATTCCAACACCTCTTTCCCTAACCTCACATTGCTGAATGATAACTAGTTGCATACATTGTCTTTTAAAATATATATCTTGGCACTCTAGACTGTAAAGTGATAGCACGCATCTACTAAAGATATTTTGGAATATTTTTAATTGCCAAGGGACATGGTCAGATGTGTGCACTAGATGATTAATGCACCAAGATTAATACTTAATTAATACAAATAGAAATATTAAACCTGGTCAGGTAATTCGAATTTCCAGGAGAAAGTAGGCACTTAACTTGCCTTTGGACCTGCAAACCACTGGTCCATGCAGCTCCTGTCTATGGAGATATTCACCCACCCGCTTGGTGGAGTCTGAGATAAGGAGAGGGAAATACAGTAATACCTCGCTGCATTGTGACTCTGCTACTGCGACCTCACTGATTTGCAAGAAATTTTTCTCACAGACCTGCCTCAATGATTCACGGAGCTTCCGGGCCGTTGCCTGAGCGGTGCCTCTGCTTCACCAAGGGGCGGCTCTGGTGCTCTCTGTGGGGTGGGACTGGCTTGTGATCCCTTCCCCTCACAGTGACGTTTATTGACCTGCAGCGCCGTGCTCCGATCTCTGCCACTCGCCTGTGTTACTGTTTCCATGGCTATGGGCAGGGAAGGGAAATGTCCCAGGAAGTGGGTCTGGCCTGGCCGCGGTGCCGGTGGAGCAAGCGCTGTGTGCTGAGATGGTGCATCAGTGGGACATGCCCACCCCGCCATTGCAGCTGCTGCCTGCCCATGCCACGAGGGGCCGCGTCTGACAGCCCTGGCTGGCTGAGACAGTGCGGGCACCAGCACCGGGGACAGGGCGGGGAGGAAAGCTGTAGCACGGGGTCTGTGCTGCCGATGGGGCCCGGCCAGAAGTGGCAGTGGAGCAGTGATGTGGTGAGTCACTGCATCAGAGGGGAGCAGTGTTCTGCTGGGTCATACGGCCAGCGCTGCCTCTCCCGTACCTGGGACTGGGAGATATATGTACTGTAGCCACCACAGTTAAATGGAAAGAAACTCCAACAGCTCTCCCCACCATATGGGGCCCCGAGTGTCTCAGTTTTGCAAAGTTAAGGTTTCCCAGGCTCCAAGAGGGCCGATCCGGAGGCAGTGCAAGCATGTACAGTGGCAGCAACCCGGCTGCAGCTGTGGAAGCAGCAGCGTGGCTAAAGAGAAGCTGAGGGATCCTTCAGTGGGTCTCCCCAAGAAGAGAGGGCTCAGAAATCCTTCCTTTTGCTTCCCTGTGCTGGGAAAGCCCATGGGGATGAGCAGAAAAGACTCCCCCATGCTCCAGAGTGGCAGGGGGTGGAGCAATGGGTGTGGCCTGTATACATATTAATGACCCACACGTGTTTGCGAATTTGAGTTCGTGAGACCCTGACAAGACCCCTTCCTCGTGAAGGGTGAGGTATTACTGTATTTGACATATAAGGAAGAACCCATCATTTACAATCAAGATTCTGTGATTTGTAGTCATTAACTTTATTTTCTTATCTAGATTCTTTTTGTTGTCCCTCATCAAATATGAGCTGTTTGCTCTAAAATTTGTGTTTGCCATTGCTGACTGATGATGGGTAGAACACAAAGGCTTAATCTGATTTCTTAAAGCGTGAACTTTTAAATGAAAAACAATAGTCCAGAAGTGTAGAAAAAAATCAGTTAATATTCACAAAACCGAAGAGGATAGAATTTACCTGCTTAAACCATAATCCTGTTGCTATTCATGTGAAGTCAATGGCAGGAAATAAACTAAATGGTCTTTGTCTTTAGCCCTACAAAACTCTTAACCTTGGACATCACTTAACAATAGGATGCGTTGACAGTGATTATTTCTGGCTTTCAGGTCTCTTCTCCCAGAGGACCCATGTTTTGTTCATTTTGGGAAGGAATTCAGTCATCAAAATAAAAAATCCAATAACGAGAAGTTATTTGGAGAATATCCACTGGCTGGTTGAGTTTTCTTGTTAACAGATCAAAGAAAACTTATTTAATTTTTATATAACATTCATATGTGCATGCTTCCTTTCTCAGTAAAAGTAATAACTTTACCTTGTCATAGATTTTGTTTTATTTTAGTATTATTGTGTTCAAAAGCCTGTTGTTCCAGCTGGGCTTTCTAAATGTGGTCTAGTTACACAGTCTATCTTTACATTAACATGAAAATGTTTCTCATCTTGACTTCTAGACTTGTGTATCAACATAAATTTTGACACTTGAATGACTGGTATAGTCTTGGTGGTAAGATCTGTTTGACACTTCACTGGGATGAATAAGATTCTTGCTCTAGATTGCAACATTTTTCAGGTATGTTCCTGAGTTCTGTTAAAGTCCTTATCATTGAAGTGATACACTTCTCCTTTTGTTTGTATGGGTACTTGATCTTAACAGCACTGAAAGTACAGTATACAACTTTTAGTATGCACATTTTCCCTTAACTTGGCTAATTTAAAGAGCTGGGTACTAATTTTTTGGCCCTTGTTTTGTCTGTCTTTTGTTCTTATCTCAGGAGAGTTAACAAACTTGAATAAAAAGTTTCCTTCATAAACACAAAAAACCCCATTCAGTTGCTGGTTTTCAAAACATTTACTGACGATTATAGAATTCAATTTGTGCATATTTTTTTCACTGCTTTGCCTTAGGGCATGGCTTCTTCTCCACATTCTGCATCATTAATTTATATTTTAATATTTATATTAGATTTACTTTGCTGTTCTGAATGTCATAACTGAAAACAGTGCATCTATAAATAGTGAAAACAATGTCCACAGTGTTTTACACAGCATAGAGAAATCTCACAGCTTTCGTGATAAATCCTGAATTAGAAAGAAGTGTAAAAATGGAAATATAAAATGCAAGCCAGCATAGCATGATCAGATTGTTTGAATATTCTGCACCATTGCTTTTTATTCAATCTTAGTGCTTGATGTTTTTAAGAAATTCCTAATGAGTTGGGTTGCACTTAAAATGCTTCTAAGATTATATTTCTTGCAGTATTACTTTCCTTTCTGTGCGAACATGACATAAATGAGCAAACATTGGGAAATCATGAAAAACATTATTCTCCTTCTAGGCCAAAGCCTTCACCAGGACTGCTCAGCCATGCAGTAAAAACAATTAAATAAAACACAGAAAACCACATCCTTCAGGTTACAGATGCTTGCACAAGCTGATCTATATCACTGAGTGTTTTGAGCTTCACTTGTCCCTAAGAAAAAGTCAAAATATTGTTGACAGGGAATACATTATCTGTTTTGTTTAAGGGTGAAGCCTGCCAGACATCATTAAGTGTTGCAATGCCTGGTTGTCTCAGTGAACATAAGTAACTTCCAGTTCTATTGTACCATCATGGAATTATTTGGTAAATTCACTCTGGCTGTAATAATGCACATCTGACTGTCTTTTTTTTTTCTGTCTGAAGTAGAAGGGTCTATTTGAGTACCAGTGAAAGCCCTCTCTTGAATTAGGGAAACAATATACTCTACTTGCAGTGATTGAAGTCTGACAGACCTGTAACCTCTCAAGTGTAAAGGATTGGGAAGCAGGAAAGAAGAACAGAGGTCTTTGTTACTCACAGAGATACAGAAACTCGAGGCAAAAGTACTTTTCCCAAAAGTTATTAATGATTAATAGTCAAGAAGCTGTTCTTAACTTACAGTGTGTGGACGCAAAATGCCCATTCTGAAAATGATGCACCTGGTTGGTAAATTTTCCTAAACTTGTGGATGTATAGAGCATAAGATGAAAATTCAGTGTACAACACTGGGCCAGGCACTCAGTTGAATTAACTCTGGCTAATTCACAGGCAGTTAATTCACACAGGCATGTGAATTTTCAGGGTACAAATCCTGACAATAGAAATCCTGCCAGCCCCTATGACTTAATCCAACCCTCTGTGAAAGGAGTGTCAGTCTTTCTGTAGGGTTTAGTAGATGTTGTGGCAAAGCTTAGTGCAGAGCTTGCAGTGCTTTCCAGAACACTGAAAAGAGGAAAATTTGCTCACTGAATCACCGGGTTTGTTTCTAGGGGCAGAAGTTCTCAATGGAGGATGCACAAGCTTGAGTTTAACTTAGCTACAAGCTTGTTGTGATGAATTTAGAGGTTCAGTCTGACCTGAACAAGATCCTGAGGCTACAATCCTTACTTGTGCTGATACCATCACTGTTGCCATTGCTGAGGACACCTGTAACTCCCATTTGCCTGAGGGAGATTCTGTATGTGCTTAGCACTTCCCAGAAATACTGAAGGAGTAGCTTTTCCCATAATATATCATCGCTTCAACTTTTCTTGCCATTCAGCAGCAGGGAACTAAAATGAAAAGCAGTCTTGTAGAACTTATCCTGTCATTCAGATCTGGTTCAGGTTTGTTCTGCCTCTCTAAACCCCCAGGCCTAGCTTCCAGGAGTGGATGATTGCTCCTGAAGATTGGTGCCTGTCGGTGTTAGTTCTTCTCCCTGAAAATCCTGATACTTCCTTCTACTTCCTCTACCTTTGCCAGTCCAGCATAAGGATATTTCTGTAGGTCTAAACAGCACTGGCTATCAAGAAATCATAATATTATTAGGCTGTATTCTTTGGAAACATCTGGATAATCAAAATTGAACAGGTGGGAGAAGGAAGTAAACCTAACCCTAATCCTAACCCTAACCCCAACCCTAACTGCACACAGCTCAGCAGCTCTCAGCCACGTTGGCACTGCCACGGTCTCACACGCATGTTGATGCCCATGCACTCTCACTGCCCCTCTGGCATGGGCACCGCATCCTCTGTGGAAGCAGAGCAGCTCTCACGGATTCATCGCCTCTCTCAGCCAGGACGCAGGCCAAGGAGCTCACGAGTAGCCACACGTTCCCTTTGTCACCCCTGGGCTCTGTTACGGCCACACACACTGCCACTGCTCCACACACACTCAGGATTTCCCAGGCAGGCACACTCACACCGCCTCACTTGCAGCTGCTCCCGCTCCTCTAACTTGTGGAAATAAAGACTCTCACAATCAGTACTTATGAGAGGGTCTGTTTTATTCCATGGAGGGGCATGGGGACTCGCGTCACCACAGACATGCCCAAAGTCCAGGGGCTGACATGATATCTTTTATATATACTTACAATTATGTAATCCCCTATGCGTCTGTTACATATTCATGGAAAACCCTGCCCTTTCCTGCTTCATATGTTCTGAGCTTGCCTGGTAGGCTCTGGTTGTTCTCGGTGGTCCGAACTTCTCTAACCCTCTCTTCAAAACCTCTGGTCTCTGCGGGGCCACAGCAGTGGTGGGGTCCCCCACACCCCACCACTCCCACAGAGGACACTCAGGAAACGTCGCCTCTGGGCTCAGTGGCGGGCAGCGGGGGGTGACACAGCTCGGGCAGGGCCCGGTGGCCTCATTTCCCTTTTGTTCTTCACCCTTTCCCCTTCCCTTGTCTTCTCAGTTCCCTTTCCCCATCCTTCCCCAGTACCCCTTTGTAGGGTCATCCCAAGACCCCCCTCAGCCGAGCACATCTTGCTCTTAAATCAAGCCTGGATATTTAAAGCTTTACAGAATATCATGAGTTGGAAGGGACCCACAAGGATCATCTAGTCCAACTCACCATCTAACACCCATACAGAGACCGAGAGCACATCCCAGAGCGCAACACCAACCTAGATCCCTCACAGTCTAGCAGGCCACTCCGAGCCGGAAGGGGCCCAGGGTCATCCAGCCCTACACCCCCCAGCTAGACCATGTCACTAAGCTCCTCGTCCAGTCTTCTCTTAAACACCTCCAGGGACGGCGACTCCACCACCTCCCTGGGCAGCCCATTCCAATATGCAATTACTCTCTCTGTGAAAAACCGCTTCCTAACGTTAAGATTGAACCTCCCCTGGCGTAGCTTGAGGCCGTTTATTTTTGTCCGAGAACAAAGATGCTCACCCCGTATTTGGGAAGCTATTGAAATACTCCCTGGACCTCCCCTCGGGGTTAAGAATGCTCGCTGTTGCAAAATTTCTGCCAAGGATTTGGTCCTGTCACCCTGGCTCACCAGGATGCTCCGCGGGAGCCAGGGAGCATTGCCGAGGGCGAGGGGTGTGAGTTCTGGGAGACTGAAGGGAAAAGACCTCTTTTCATCCAGGGAAACATGGGACTTCCCAATCTCTTCATGTGTTATTCCTACAGGAGGAATCTGTTTAGAGTCAAACCGTATTCCATTGCGTCATATCGATTTTCCAGCAGTTCTCCGCACTGATTTAGCTGTTTTTAGGAATGCCGATTGCAGCTCTCACGTTTCCTGTGTTCATCCATTTTGAAATGATAAACCTCCTCAATCTGCTCATTTCCTGCTTCATGTCCCTCCCCTTGTGACCCTAGCCCTGCACCCAGAGCCCAGAGCATCAGTAGTTTCTTCACAGTCACACAGGAAGTTCATGAAACAATTCCAAACTAATACTGTAACCACAGGGCCATTCGGGTCTTGAATGAGCGTGTGGGATCACGAAATGTCCTCGGGACATTTGAAGCACCATTACTCAACTGCTTCTCTATTTTTCTAATAAAAATCTCCACGCACAAGCTATTACAGAGGAACAGAAATGTGCCCAAGAAAAACACACAGTGGTGTGTTAATGAACATTGATCCCAGTTATCAGAAATTAAAAGCCTACCCTCCACAGAGAGCTTAAAGAAATAATATAACTTTCACTATTCATAGCTTGCAATGCCAAGTTTCTTCATATGAGCCATGGTTCCAGTTTAATGTTATTTAAAAGCAAACTGCAAAGGAAAATTCCTTCCAGGTGGCATATGGCACATCATCATTTGGAATCTTTTTCATTCCTGGGCCCCTGAAATCGCATCTGTTCCTGTTCCACTATGAAATATTAGCATTTGAAGGCTGCACATTGAGCTGGAACACTGTGAGAAACCTTCTGAATGTGTTGGAAAACTTGTCCCCTTTCCCCTGAGGCTTCATGGAGTTCCCACACATTAATACAGTTGCTACCTGTGGTGCAGAAAAGGTTAAATCTGTTGGTTTCAGTACTAGGGGCGTAATAAACATGGCATTCAAGGCAGCCACATATGAAATATGGGGAACTTCTATACAAGCCTGTAGGAGACTATTCCATTTAACTCTAGCTAGGCAAAATTAAGATGAATATATGTAATTAAAACATTTTTTTGTTTTTATTGGGTTGGGGCTTAGAACAAAAGCCTTGATAAACAATGTGATTAGTACCTTCCCAATGTTAAATCCTTTTCTGGACAGAAATAAAATAGCAAGTCAGCCTGGTTTTAATTAGATTTTCTTTTAATGGTAAACTGAGCTAACCATAGAAACGAACTATTTTAGTTTAAGCAGTGATGTCTTGGATAACCAATAAGTTTTAGAGGAAAAAGAAAAATCAAACAGCAAACTACTAACCATGTTTCAGTTTAAGTGTACATTGATTGACCCCCTCTTTTTTTTTGCAAGTCTTTTGATCCAAACTTTAAAACTTAGAAATTGGACATCTAACTGTATCTGAAATATTCAGGGCTTCAGATACTAGACATTCATTTAATGTTGTCCATTATTTTTTTTTTCTGTAGTAGGGAAATGCTTCAGAAAGAGTTCTTCTGCACAGTTTAAGATGATCACCTTCACTGGGCACATCCAAAACTAAGTGTAGAAATTAAGCATAGAAAATCATCATTAAAAACACCAGACTCTTTCTGATTTGTTTTTATGTGCTATTGTAGTTTCGGGTAATAGGTAAGAACTTAAACTGAAAAAAAAATAGAAATGAAGACTTATTTTGAACATAAACAGAGAGAATTTGGATGCAATGGTGGGAGACAAATTTTCAGGTCACTGCCTTTTCTCACTTCAAGATAACTTTAAACTCGGGAGCAAAATGGAGAAGAAATCAATCTATAAGATCTTGCCCTTCAGCTTTTATAGGAAAACCCATGGAATTCTGAATCAATCAGACATTTTTGTCAAGAATTGCTGGGATTGTTTTTGGAAAAGTATTTTCCAGTCCTTTAGTTGAAAGTCTGATCTGAAGAGGTTTTGCTTTAGAATTTTTAGGGTGTTTTTCAGCAAAATCTTCATTAATCTGCCTTTCTGCATTTCAGAAAGGGAATAGCATGAACCTTTCATATCTCGTTTAGGTTTTTTTCTCATAAAAGTCAAGTTTCTGTTTGAATCATATTCAAAAGTGTATAAAAAAGAGATAACCACTTAAACAAGTTTCTCAAGGGGTTCTTAATTTCACACTCTGATTTAAAGATACATAAATCTCTTCATCATTCAATTTCTAGATTCTTCTTGGCAGTTCCTTGAAACAAAATAAAAGGAAAATTACTTTTGTGGAGTAATTTTTTGTTCAGCTCATGTCTGACTGGTAACCATTTTCAATTGTTCTTTATGGTGAAGCATAGACTGGATTTTCAAATCCTTGAATCTAAGTGGTACGTCAGTCCTTGGAGACACACAAAGTACTCTCTGAGAGCCATATACGTAATTACTCAGTAAATATGTTTATGTAAGTTTATGAGAGAAGAAATAGTATTTTTTGCTGGCTAGCTACAAATCACTTTAGTATCTTATAGCAAATCAATGTTGACCAAAGAATGTGGAAAAGGAATACTCATTGATGCAGGAGGTCATGATTTTATTAGGCTCTTCTCCCCAGTTCAACCACTTCACACAACAAAGGTGATGTTTAGAATGGGAGGGTTACATTTATATCTGTTTGATCACAGATCTCTAGAATTCATTTAATCAAATTTCATTGCTGCATGTGGCATTTTGTCTGCCATATTAAAAAGATCTTTGGTTTTGGTCTTAGTCTGCGTGTTTTTGTGTTCAGTGCTCTGAAATGAAACTACAGAATGCCTTCCATGTCCTAATTTCCTGAAAGTTCACCGTCTGACTTTGGGTAAGGCCCTTCTTCATGTTCCAGTGAAGTACAAGACAGTATTTATGCTTGTAGCAAAGGACTTTGACCCAGACCGTAGACTGAAATATGTTCACAGCAGGTGGCTACAAGTAACACTTTAAAGAAAGTTATCGTGGATAACACATTAAAAGAATTTTAAAAAGCAGTCTTTGTTTGTTGTGGACAACGATGCAGCTCTTCTTTGTACCTAATCATCCATCAGTAGCCAGCTCTGTGGTGGGAAGGATGCTCTTTTCCTCTTACTAATCTCAGCATTCATCTTAAGAGGCTTCAAAGGGGAAGAAAGCCCTCATTTTCTCCTACAAAGTTTTTCTTCAAAGAGAGATGTTGTCTCTCTCCACTTGGGGCAAGTTGGCTGATCTTCTGGAACATGCGGATTTTACGGTTTACATAATCCACACATGTCTTCCTGTGAGCACAGGGTAGAATGCTATCTCTTAATTTGTTTGTTTGAAAACCAACCAATACGGAAACAGAGTTAGAGCCCTCAGCTTTGTTTCTATCTTGTGTAATCACATCTTTATTAACTTTAGTGAGGAGTCAATGCTGGCTTTGTGCCAGGAGAGCTTTCTCAGCTCATCCCAACCAGGAGAATTTTTTTTTAATTTGCTAGGAGAATATAATTTGAAAAAAAGAAAAGCAAGAACAAAACAGTCTTTGAGAGTATTTTCTTTATGACATTTGTATAGATCAAGACACCCCAAGTATATCCACGGCAGTGTAACTGTTGGAAGCTTGGTAATTTGAAATGCTCACTCTATTTTCCATGACTTCAAGTCTCCTAATTTCTGTCTTTTCAATATGTATTTTAGGGGCAGAAGGTGTCTTTTCCTATATCTGAGTATAATGTGTCTCTCCATAAGTTTCTCTGTGCAATCTCCTAATATTAGTGTTGATCAGCACATGAAGTCACAAGTATATATATTATAGAACAATTATTTTGTTCCACCATTCTCATAGCACTTGAGAACAATTTGAAGCACTTCTTATGGCATTTAACAGCAAAAAAGGCTTTTCTGTCTTTTCCTGTAAGATCCTTAGAAAACAGTTCTTGCTTTTTGCGAATTGGCACTGATATTTTTAGATAAAACCCCAAACAACTTTTTATTATGAATGGCCCTCTCTGCTCCACTCTGGTTGGTTCCACATTTTACCAAATCTTAAAGACCTTGCATCAGGGTCAACAAATCAGAGTCAATCACAGAATCACAGAATATTCTGAGTTGGAAGGGACCCACAAGGATCATCGAGTCCAACTCTTAACACTGTCTCCCTGGCAGGAATCGAACCCAGGTCTCCCACACGCCAGGTGGGGACACGTACCACTGTACTAAAGTGAATTTTGAATCCCAGGATAAAAATAAGAGGTCTTTAAAAGTAACGAGGAAAAGGTGTTTCCACCACATTTGTTACTTCTGAACAAATTACATAGGTGTACAAACCACTGATCCTTCTGAAACCCACATTATGTTACAAAAGCAGCCTTTTCAAAAAGGCTTAAGTATAGCATCACTTTATTATGACTTGATGCCAACTCCAGCTGCTGAAGCTGGAAAGGAGTAAATTGCCATGGATTTTTTCTTTTTTCATGTACAATTTGCATATCATAACTAAACTTAGGGAGGGAGAGTGAGAGGAACAACGAAAGGAACAATGAGGATTTTGTCTGGGACCAGGCTAACACGTGCCCCAGATAATGGTTGATGACTGAGTGGGTTATAGTGGGTTACCTACCAACACTGGCTGGTTTTCATAATGATGATAAAGAAAAACATTTCACACGAGAAGCATTGATCCCCTTGTTATGACTTGAAAGCTGCACAACTGCTTTTTATTCCAGGAGAAGATGCCTGAAAAATCATCTTAAGAATATGGCAATCCTTTGGTATTTTATACATTACTTTCAGTAATACATATAATAACACAAAAAGCCAGGGCAGGAAGACATACTGTAACCCTTTTAATAGGAAACTTAAACCTGTGAATAAAGCTTGTTTAGCATAACCACATAGAATTTCCTTGACTGGGTTTGTTTTGGCTTCTCCACTGTCACAGATGTTCATTATTACTGAAAGAAAACACTGTAAATTCAGCAGAGAGTTTAAACGAGGAAGGGGGGGGGGGAATTTGAATAAAATTCGAAAGTTTTTTGTTGTTTGTGACCTGATCATCAGTTCTAGAAAGCATGTTAGCAACCTGCTGTGATCTGGTTTCCTCTGGGGAAAGCAGTGACGTAAATCCACTTACCTCTAATAGGAGCTGTTGAGATTATTGAGTGATTTGGCTGACGGTCAAATGAAAGGGGACACAACAACGTGGAAAAAAAACTTTCAAAGGTTGTTTTCAGGTTTGAAGGAGATAAGATGGGTTTTGTGGCTCTTTTATCACTTTCTCATGCCAGGGTACCTCAGATGTGTCTGGAGGAATTTGGCCCTTGGAAGTGCAGTCGCTGAATTCACACGGGAATTTTTGCTGACCTTGTCAACTCTGAGAGCAGTGCCTTAGACAGTACAGAGACCCTTCCTGGGCTTTAGGAGCCCTATTAATAGATCTGTGGCATCTAGCTGAACCCTACTACTGGAGGTGTGAGCTTTTCCACTACTCTAAGGTTTTGCTTCCATGTGTTAGGACTGTACAATGAAGCCTTGATTCCCACAAGAACAAGGAGTTATAACCCCCAAGGTCTCTAACAACATTTGGCTTTGCTCCCACTTCAGCAGGTTTTTCATGGATTCCACAACATTTTTATGCTCAGAACTTTTTTTGTTCCAAGATGTTCTATAAATCAGTTGTATGTATTCCCACAGCTTTGCAGGTGTGTGCTTACATGTGTGTCTCGCTGGTACTGGCCTGCTTTCAATCTCTTGTGCATCATCAGGGCATTTTCTTGCTAATTGGCATCTGTGCTCTTAACAGACCTGTTACTCTTCAGAAACAAGAGGGACTGGATTTTTCTTTCAGTCCAGCACCTGTATTGCTGAGTGATGCCTCTTGAAACAAGCTGCTAGTTTAGAAGTTCAGAGAAGAAAAATCCTGTCCCACAGGCACAGGATCGCTCTAACACTGCAGTAAAAACACTCATTAGCTGTTCCAGTTCAGTTCTAATCTAATTTACCCATAGCTCATGGTCAAATATCCCCTTAGCTTACTAAGAGAGCAAATAAAAAATGCTTTAGATGTAAAATGGGTCATAAGCATTTTATGTCTTCGGGGGTTTCGAGAAAAGGAAAGAAAGAGAGAGACTTAGGTGTACTGATCGACAGGAAACTCAATATGAGCCAGCAGTGTGCCCAGGTGGCTAAGAAGGCCAATGGCATCCTGGCCTGCATCAGGAACAGTGTGGTCAGTCGGACCAGGGAGGTTGTCCNTCCTTGTGGGTCCCTTCCAACTCATAATATTCTGTGATTCTGTGATTCTGTGAAAAATAAAATCATGGAGGGAAGGAAAGACCACCATTTAGTAGAAAAACATGGAAACAATTTTATTAGTAATTATGTTTTGAAAACATGCTTTCTTTTTATTGGGAGGGAAACAATAGCATGAAATCATAGCATGGATGTTTGAAAGCAAGGCTAGGTGAAATTTCCTGGTATTGAGAAAAATGATTCTATAACTTCATTATTTGTTCCTTTCATANCCGAGGTGAAGAACCCGGCACTTAGTCTTGTTAAACCTCATACTGTTGGAGCCTGCCCATCTCTCCAGCCTGTCATGGTCCCTCTGGAGGGCATTCCTACCCTCCGGCAGTTCAACATTTGCCCCCAGCTTAGTATCATCTGCAAACTTGCTGATAATGGATTGAATCCCCTCGTCCATGTCGTCAATAAAGATGTTGAACAGTACTGGGCCCAACACTGACCCCTGTGGGACTCCGCTGGTGACTGGCCGCCAGTCAGATGTTGCACCATTCACAACCACCCTCTGAGCTCGCCCTTCCAACCAGTTTGTAACCCAGCATAAAATGTTCCTTTCCAGCCCGTGCTTTACAAGTTTCTCCCGTAGCTTATTGTGGGAAACCATGTCAAAGGCTTTGCTATATAACTTCATTATTTGTTCCTTTCATACTATCACCTATTAATTTTTATGTTCTGCAAATAACTTTGTGAAGATTGAATTTAATCTTTTTATTGTGTTTTAATCAGAAAATAGTAATGAAGAGTTTTGCTGTGTTAGAGGTAAAATTTCTTTGAACTTGCAAAATTCATGTCTAATGAATTTGGATATGTCAGTGAGGAGAAAGACAAGCCAAAATACATGAGGACAGACGTCATACACTAACCAGTAGGATGAAAGAAGGATCAGAATAACTCTGCTTCTTGACAGAACTGGCAGAATCCATAAATCATAAAATCAAGAACACGTATCTTCAAGAGCAATTTTAAGAGCACAAACTCACACTATGCTGACATTTGTACTCTGGTACATAGCTGAAAAAGTCTTGTGGTCTTAATTTACCCATCTGAGGACATTTGCCTTATTTTATACCCCTTCAGGCCTCTTTCTTACACAGATACTCATCAGCTGAGAGAGCATAATTTATTTTAAGAAGACAATTTATTATAATAAGAAAACTTATTATAATAAAAGAGCATAATTTAATATTTATTAATTATGAGAGCAGAATTTACCCTAGACTCAACCTTCCCCACTGCTTAGACAAATGTTATTTTGTTAGCATGTGAAGACAAAAAAAACATGGATAGAATTGAAGCTGCTTTGTTGGTTTGTGAATTGCAACAGCTTGGGAAATAGTAAAATCTGCATTTATATATGCAGTGCCATAATTTCTTTCTCCTCCTTGTGTTTGTTTGGTTTTGGTTTTTCATAATTTATACCACAGAATATTTTTGCTTCCATTGACCATCACAGGTGACTTGACCACAGTGTTTGTATTGTAAATGTTTATATGATTTCCTTTATGTGAATGAAGGAATATTTAAGAGGAGAAGAAGACTACCATAAATATCTTTCCAAGGGGGTTCCTAGTGAACTTGCATAAATTTTTGGGCTTTGTTCTTTTGAAAAAAAAAAGACAAAAATAAACAGGTGGAGTAAATTTAAACTACTAAATCAAAGCAAATATCTCAGCAGGTGGTTGACTTTTCAAAGCCTGAGAGTTGGAAGAAGAATAAAAAGTTCAATTTTTCTATTTAAAAGGTACCTTGGGTTAGGCATCTGTAAGAGAAATGTGGAAAGCCAAAGGGTCTTTACTCAATGCAATTAAGAACTCACATATTGATATCACCTCTGAAATGTGTCTTACTCATGGAGTCAATCAGTGAGCAAATTTTTCCTGCAGTCCTAATTGCATTAGTCTTACCTAAAGGTACTACCCTCCCCCCCACCCCCATTATTGCTGTGAGATAATATATCAATATTTTATATCAACATAATGAAGACAAAGAATTACTAATTACTAGTTACAAAGGATCGCAGAATAGGTCAGGTTGGAAGGGACCACATTGGGTCATCTGGGCCAACCTCCCTGCTCAAGCACATAAATTAATTTGTTTGTTTGTCTTTTTGTAACCCCCCCATATTTGTTGAACTAGTAAATGCTACAGATATTTTGCCCAGTAAAATAAAATAAATCTTGACAAACAACCCTTTCCATTGGCAGCCTTCATATAGACAACCAGCCTGAGAGAACGGCCACTCCAATATTCTAAATATCCTTTTTATTTTTCCCCCTACTATTAAGAAAATTTAGTGAAATAATATTTACTCTCCTCCATTTTTCTTCCATATTCTCCTTGTATTCTCCTCATATTTTCTGCCAGGACTCAATCCCAACCTGAGGGACAATGACCCAGTGCTGCAATGTATACTTGATCAGTGCACTGCCATGAGCACATACAGCGCTGTCTCTGAGGAGAGAATGAGGTAAAAAAATTATACAAGACAGGTATTAATTCATTATTATGAGATTAATAGCCTGAAAATTCCATGAAGTGTTGGTAAAATTGGTACAATTACAAAGTGTAAAAATTCCAGGCACTGTCTGAGATATAAATAACACAAAATCTGCAAAGATGACGGAAAAGTCTATAACCTTGACATCCAAGCACAGCTCCACTGAGAGTAAAAACACTACAAGGTCATGTGCCTTGGAACTGGTGTGTGTGTGTAGTTGCATGATTTGTGACACCTGCTGAGATGATGTGATTCCTTATCTCTTGCTCTCAGGTACATCCAAGGAGATTCACCTCACCTCCCTTTATGTTTTAACAGGGTGGTCTAGTAAAAATCATTTTTGCTGTGTCTGAATCCTTGAGCCTGCACAGCCACAGCTACTCTGCTTTTACTTACTGAGGCCTCCACTGGAGTCGAAAGACCAGACTGAGAGAGAATTATGTGCAAATGACAGGTCACCCCATTGGAAGATAAATAACTGCTGTGGGAGATGAATCACGTTTGGAGATGCTGCTCCCTTTCTCCTGCTCTAAAGGAGTCTGGATGACTGCCCAACATCTGGAGTGCAACACTAGGTGTGACAGAACCCTCCAGAGGGAGACCCACAGCGAGGGCCAAGCAAGACTCACTTCAGATAAACGGCAGCATCCAGAACAAGCGGCAAATTCCAGAAAAAAAAAAAAAAAAAAGTGTGTGCCACAGCTCTTGGGGCGGTCTCCTTAAAAGCAGTAGCCACTGACCTGCAACACATGCAAGGCCTACCATGTCTCCCTGGCTTTTCTGCCAACTAAGGTACAAAATGCTTTGCTGAAAAAAACCTTGAGAATATTGAACTGTCACACTTTTAACTTGTATTTCCCTTTTCTCCACTGAGGTCTATTAATTTTAAACACTTTTTGAAGACTTAAGATATTTTGAGAACTGCTTCACCAGTTTATCTTAAAAATAATAAAAGAAAAGATTTAGAGAAGTTACAACAACTGATTGTGTGACTTCTGGACACAATTACATGATATAATTCATCAGAAGTTAGGAAAGAGCTGTTTACATTCATGCCCTTTCCTATTCCAGATTGAATCTGGGTCTTTCTATGTTTGATTTTGCTGTTTTTTTTTATGCAGGTATTTATTTACCTCACTTAAGAATCATACAATACTACTAGTGGCTGTGCAGAAAAAAAAATTTCTTTCACTTTAAATGTTTATATTTCTCCACTTAAAGCTGCATTTATTTTTGCTGTATATTTGGTGTATGAAACAGTTATGCAATGGCACATATTTTTTCTTGCTTTATGTGTTATTCCAGAGAAGCTCTATGTGTTGAAAAACATACAGACATGCAAGTATGGAATGTTCATTACTAAGATGAAATCCTAGGGGTGAAAAAAATTACTTTTTCCTTATGTCAAACTATGGTCACTGGCAGTAACTGACTGATTCCTTTGCAGAAAGGAACCAGTTAGAACTGGGAAAAAAACCAGTTAGGACACACAAGTATATGGAAGACAAACCTGCAAAGAAAAATGTTATACTATGTACTCATTTTCCTGGCTGTTGTTTAAATATATTTGAGACTGCACATCAGTGGAGAGCCCTTCTTTTTTTGCTGTGTTTTATTTTGTTTTCTTTTCTTTGTTTTGCAATCCATTTATAAAGATTGATGTGTTTTTATGGTAGAGGTAGAGATGAAACATTTGATAGACTTTGTGGGTTTCTAGAATTCTGCAGGTACA
Organism: Pitta sordida; assembly: GCA_013390025.1. Lineage (NCBI taxonomy): Eukaryota > Metazoa > Chordata > Aves > Passeriformes > Pittidae > Pitta > Pitta sordida. The sequence goes on from WEKX01026085.1 coordinate 56,888, forward strand.
TTCTGGAAATTCAAAATGCCTTTATACTAATGGATGAAAAAGATTTGGAAGCTTAAGGAAGCAGAAAACACAGTTTAAAATTCTGGTTGACCGAAACAGGCTGAAGTAGTTAATCCTGTATTGCACAGCAGGCTATTCCTGTTCATCCTTGTTTAACTTTCTTCAGCTGTTAACAGCTCAGAGAAGCATAATAAATTAACCCTATTGATTGGAGTAAAGAGGTTTTATTCTCTGCTATTTGTTCAGTTCTTGGTTGGTATGAATATCATGCAAATTCTTACAGTCATTTTAGTGTTACGTATTTGCATTGAAGTTGCAATAAGTGGTGTCTCCATGTTAAGGAAAATTCCCAGTCTGACCATTCACAAGTCTGGCAGCCACACTCCTGTAGCAGATATATTCCCTGACATCTAGACCACTAGTATGAATAACGCCCCCCCCACATACTGTAGATGATTGTTAGGTCATCTATTAATAGATTACATAAAAAATAAAAAAAATTATACAAGGGGAAAAAAGAAGAATGGCAAAGAAGAAGCAAATAGGCTGTAAGGCTTGACAGCTCTTCAATCAGGCTTCCTCTAAGTGTGAGTGCCTCTTCACAGTCTGCATTGGTGTCATCTGCCAACAAAGTATATTCCTTCTGGTCTTCCATTTTCACTGTCTCCTTTGAAGGCTTTGGGGGTTCCTCATTCTCCTTGTACTATACCATCCTACTTCTTTCTTTTCTTTTTCCTCTCCTCTCCTCTC
>WEKX01026086.1:10627-23394 GCA_013390025.1 Pitta sordida
CCCTTCTTATGGATAGGTATCACATTGGCCAACTTCCAATCTTTTGGGACCTCCCCAGTAAGCCAAGACCTCTGATAGATGATTGATAGAAGCTTAGCATGCTCATCTGCCAGCTCTCTCAACACTCTAGGATGTAACCCATCAGGTCCCATGGACTTATGAGGGTCTAGATGTACTTGTGTGACTCTTACATCTTCCTCCTGTATTAAAGAGGGGTTAAACCATTCCTCATCTCTATCGACTGTATCAAGAGACCCTTGATGAGACCTTCTATGCAATACCTTAATTCACTACATTTTTATAAAACAAATTAATTTTAAAATTCACTTTAATGAATTTTAACATTTACTTAATTTGCAGTACATTTCTCCATTCTCATTTACACACGTCTCACTTGTCGTGGTTTGACCCTGGTTGGATGCCAGAGAATCACCCACATCCTCTCCCAGATAAAAAACTGGAAAAAAGGCTTATCACAGGTAAAACAAGGCCAGCTACAAGTGAGAAATATAAAGAATTTATTTATTAACTAACAACATATAAGCTTAATGTGAGAAGCATAATTTTAAAGGCAACCTTTTTCCCCCCACCCCTCCTTCTCTTACAACAGATCTCATATTTCCTTTTTTCAACCCGAAGAAAAATGGACGAACAGGGGCAGGGGTAAAACCAGGCTTGCCGGTATTTCTGACCAGGTTTCGGGTAGGAACCATCTCTCTGCCCTTCCATAAAGTCCTCTCTCTCTCTCTCATGAGAGGAAAAGTCTTTCATGACCTCTCTCTCTCTCATGAGAGGAAAAGTCTTTCATGACCCTTTCCCAAGTGAGATCTCGACCCAGAGATGACAGCTCTTCCATTCTTTGTTGCCCGAGAGTCACAACACAGGATGCAGTTTTTTAAGTACTGGCTTCACTGTGTCATTATGAACCCATCTCAAGGTACATAGTTCAGATCCTACCAAATATATTTCAAATATCTCAAATATATTATTCACAGAAGTGTCTCTGTCTGTTTGACCTTGATTTCCATGGCAGTGATGGAGGCCCAGGCAGGAGTTGCTAACCTTATTGGTGCCATAGGAAAATAAACAAACTGGGACACCACTCTCCTCTCTTCATTAAAAATTTTATATAAGTATTTAAGGATAAAATCTATTTTTATTACAGGCATGTAGCCTATGGCTAGCCTTTACTTCAGTGTACTGTTTGACAGAAACCAGTGGAATCAGCTCTTGCACTTTGAAGTGGTTTAATTTTTCTAAAAAACGCAAACATCTATACACTAAGATTGATGAAATTGGACTGTTTTTTGAGTTTCCTCCTATTTGAAATTTTTGTAATGTTAACAGCAAGAGACAGACTGTAATTTTAAAAATATTGGAGGGGTTTTTTGTTTGGTGTTCCCCTGGAATGATGAAGATTTTGAGGTGCTGCTTAACAATTAAACTGTTATGGAAAAATATCTTCTCAAATGGCATTACCCTTTAAACCAAAATATGAAAATTCCAATAAAACCAATAAACTGAGAGTGATTGTTTTGCCAAAGCATTTGACTGATCATTATGATGGCCTAGAAAAAAACCAACCAAACAAGAGAGACAAAAACCTTCATTCCAATCATTGACAGATGTTTGAAAAGATTGCATCTGAACTTTGTGAATCATGCTGCTTTTTCCTTAACAAGCCTAAGCTTGTTAGACTATCTTTAGTGAAATAGACAGATTTTTAAGCACATTGTATGCATACTAAGGGTGTGGAAAAATTTTGCATTTCCTGAAGTTAGATGCAATGCAATTGATGAATCATTAGAGATCGGAAGTTGGAAGTTAAATTAGTTATGGATCTATCTACAGACTGATACACCTGGTACCATTGTCCTTGGAAACACTGTTAAGATGGAAAGGTCGGGTTTGGTAAAGGTGGCTTAGATTCCTTGTTTTGTTTCACTGTTTTCTTGATATATGTTTTTTTTTGTTCTTGCTTATTTTGTGAGGTTTTTTGTTTGTTTTTAATGGCATGTTATACAAACAAGATAGGGGACAACTTAGAACTGGTGTAGCACTTGCTTCAGTCTGCTTTTATTATCCTAAGACAAAAGTGATGTGTCTTATCCCTGTTCCACTCATAATGCTGAGAAGACTCTTCGTATGGGTGCTAACAAGGTGAATACTTAACATACTGCAAACTCACTCCCTAACTTGCCACTTCAAACTTGGTCAAGTTAGTAAACTTGGAATAATATTGGAACTCTTAAGAGAGTATGGTTTAATACTGTATTCTGGATTACTTGTTGGCCATGTTTTCTATGACAGATTCAATGGTTCAGCTGCAAGAACTTCGAATAGTGCATTCCAGCACAATTATCATCCATGTTTTCTGTCACAGACACTAAGGCTCAATTACATTCACTTTTTTAAGCAACATTTTTCTACATATTGCAGTTTGTGCACAATAAAGAAGAGGGTAGTGTCCTGTGATGAATCTCTGGTTAAAGAAAGCCCACTCACTGCTTAAATTCATAGATAATACAGAAGTTACTATTGTGCTTTTCGCAAGAATTTTCATTTTCATACTGCTTTATATAAGTAGCTTACAGATTTTCCTATACTTCTTTAAAAATACTGATAAACATAAGCTTGCTTAATATATAGAAACAAGACTGAAACAGAAACAATTTCTGAAAATGCTGTGTCATTATGTGTCATTTCCTGCCAAAATAATATTTAATAATAAAGCATTATACTTGGCAGATAGCCTTATTACTGTGTCTAAGTTGATATATTTCAACTAAATTCCTTTCTGACAAAACAGACATTATTCAAAAACTTTCACGAAGTAAAAGACTATGAAAATAAGTTCATATAGATTTCTGAGAAGTCCTGGGACTGTCACAAATTACCACCATGAAAACTGGGATAAAGTGAAGTCAGTCTCTGGCTTGAGTAAAATTCTAACTTCTTCTCAAGTAAGTTTCTTGGAACTTGGCTATCTCTGAGAAAAATAAAAACTTTGGTTTTCATAAGTCTTATTTTTTAATACCATTTTAATCTATACACATCTCATGACAAGTGCAAATTTTTCAGACTCTTTGAAAAATGCAAAGTACGCAAATACGCAAACGAAAGTCTATCAGGTATAAAAGATAAAGATTTTCCTGGCCACTAGCGAATGATAAGATGGTGAATTTCTCCAAACATCTTCGCTTGTAAAGGAACACAGTATCACAGACCTTTATCTTCTTCCTCTGTTGAAAGGAGAAACCAATGGAAGGCAGGGAGGAGTGTCTTACTTTTCTGTGCCTTTCTGTATTCTGGTAACTGCTGTCTGCCATAACAACATAAGTAAGATTCTAGTGAAAGAATATACATATAGTTAGCTGTTATTCAGAGAGCGGGCTGTTGGGTGGCAGACTGAAGCTCAACAGTAACACTTCCTTTGTTCTTTAGCAGCGGCTGACTGTCATAAGTTGAATGGTTTTGCTGTCTAAGCTAACATTAACTTAATTCCAATTTCAAACACCTCCATGTAGAAGATTATAACCATGGACATAACCATAACACGGCAATGAACTTGGACAAATTTATGTATCAGCCAAGACAAAGATCAAATAGAGAGGAGTTTGGAGAGCTGTAAAATCTTCTGAATAGTAGTAAGGAATATTACTGTATAGATCTTATTTAAAAATAAAAAAACAACCCAACTGTTTTTTTAAACAGTGAAGCTTTTTTTTATTGTTCAATTTTGCTACCATTAATTTACTGAACAAACAAGATCAAGTACAGAGTAGAATTTTCATAGCTTCTTCTGAAGATATAGTTTGTGTTTAACAAATTACATGTATATAATTGTATGTGAGTGTGTGGAGAAAAGGAAGACGCAAAAATGTTAATAGTGCAACTATTCGTATATTCTTTTTCATCTGCCTCATTAAATCTATAACTGAAAGTTTTTCAGTTTAAGTTCCAGTATGGATTAGATACATTTTTAATGATAAATTAATGAAATTATGAAAAATAATGTAAAAGAAGATTTATCTTTTTTTAAATTATATTATTTCTTTCAAATATTTTTTGCCCAAAAAATATTGTAAAAACTCATGGATGTGCAATGCTTTAAGGGAAACTTGTTTTCTGACATGGTTTGATTGAGCCATTTATAATACTGCATTAAATAATTATATTAATTTATTTTTCACCTATGATGTAAGGTATGATTGAAAGAATAACAACCAACACTGACATGTCTTTTTTGGATGATGTTTTCTTCTTCCTCATTGAGATGATTTTTCCATTGACATCTTCTTTTCCTTGATAAAATAATATTCAGTTTAATTAACTCTATCTCAGCTAGAAAATTTGCATATTTGGGCCTGATGCAGAAAGAAGTGAAATCAATGAAAATCTTTCCATTTGTTTCAGAGGGCCTTGAGTCAAGCTTTTAGCTAAGCAGCTGTTTGGTACTTCTAATCAGTAAAAGTCAGTCTTGTGAATGATATGCATTTTTACATACTATACAGCTACTCAATGTAAATATTTAATTTAATAGCAACATGTCTCTTTACAGGTGACATCCTGTTTCCTCATATGTACCTGATCTGAATATAGCTTGTAAAAGGGATAATTGTTAAATATAATAACTAATTTTACTAGAGTAAAAAAAAGGTCATAAAATCAGAAATATTAAATAATACTGTTTCCAGGAAGCAACTAACACTGGTGACATTGCCATCTATTCCTGTAAAAAAGCCATGATGAAAATTAAATATCTCAAATACAAATTCAGAAGATTTATGCCAAATGTGGCTTTTAAAATACTGTCAGGATAAATCAAAAATGTAATGTCACTTGCAGCCAACTGCACATAGTTCTACCATTACACACACATTTGAGGTTATAGGTCACTATTTTTACACAAAGCCAGTACTATATGTGAAAAAGCAATTTAAATTTTTTCCTACCAAAAATGGCCCTTACATGGAGTACATCAGGCAGAAATTTTAAAATGCAATAGTAATACACTTGAAGGGGTAACAATACCTCCATTCTTGAAAATATGTTGTAGAAAAAAAACATTGTTATTGTGTTGCTATTGGTTTTGAAATGGTGTGATGTCCTGAATTATCCTAAATCAGAGAGACTATTGGTCTAATGCTCCATAGGATAATAGTATTGAGTAGTACATTGGCTAGCACAAAGTTTTTGCCACATTAGCATAGTACTAATCTACAGAAACAGGGGAATGGTTAAGTCACAAATTATATAAATGGCCTCATTCTGATGTAGTTCTGATGAGACACTGTATTTCCTCCTTCTGCTCTTGCGTGCAAATTGCTTTTCTCTTCCCATGTCACATTACTTTAATACAGTGAACCCCCGTTACTCGCGGGCTGTTGGGTCTGGTCCGCCTCCCGCGAGTTGTGAAATCCACAAAGATTGCGAAGCCACTACGTAGTCCAATATGCCATGCCTGCAGCCACACCCCCTCCCCATATAAGGAAGCATGCGCCGAGGTAGCACAGCTCGCGGAAAAATCATCCGCAAATACTGAAGCTCACAAATAGCGGACCGCGTGTCCTGAAATTCGGAAAGATCCTTCAGAAAATCAATGCTTATTTTTTAACCTCCTCAGTGGGAAGTAAGACCATCTAATTCAGCTGATTTTTCCCATCAATGACTTTTTTGACATTTGACAAAGATAATAAATGTAACTAAAATGACTAAGTCCATCCTGCAGAAGGGAGTTAGAATGTCAGTTTGGCTTACAGCTACGATCAGTGCACCAACTCTATCTTATATCTTGAATCACACAGGATAGCTAAGACTGGAGGCATCTCTACAGATATTCTCATCCAACTCTATGCTCAGAGCAGGGTCAGACAGTGCAGGTTGCTCAGGGTTGTGTCCAGTCAAATTTTGTCTACAGCAAGGATGGAAGCTCCAGAACCCTGGGCAGCCTGTTTCAGTGATAGGTCATATTATAAAAGTGTTTTCTTACACTCGGACAGAATTTCCTCCATTTCAGTTTGTTTCCATTGCCTCTTATCCTATTACTGAGCAATGAAGAGAAGGACCTGGCTCAATCTTCCTTACTCCCACAACAGGGCATTAATACACATGGATAATCTCTTCCTTAGTCTTCACTTCTAGATGCTGAGCAGTCCCAGCTCTCTCAGTCTCTCCTTAAATGCCAGATGCTACGGTCCCTTAGTCATCAACAGACTATAAGAAGGAGTGTATCTCATCATATTTCTACACAGTATCACCAAAAATGATGACATACAAATGAGAAAGGGTCAGTCAAGGAAATAAGATTTCAGCAGTATCAGAACCAGTCCTGGCATGACAAACACATCACTTTATGTGTATTGTTAAAAAATAGCATATTTCCAGACCCATGTTTATTCCAGTGTGTCCTACTTTGAGCAGCAGCTCTTATTTCAGTAGCAGAAGATTGGGATCTGTGAGTCGTAGTTAAGTGCCAGCTTCTCACAATCACACAGAACACAAGCAGCAAAATCAAATGTGCTTGTTGTGAAATTCAAGTGTATTTATCCAAACATGCATTTTTTCTCCTTGTCCATTGATACGGTTTAGACCTTTATAAGCCACTAGGAAAACTGAACCTGATACACATAATTATTGAAATGTCTTCTAATATAAAAAAAGGAAACAAGGGAACGGAAATCCATGGCCATGAAAACAACGAAAATAATTGCATTTTCAAGAACTCCAGGCTGTGTAAACAGAAATTTGGAAGCACAATAAATCATAACAAATTTGATTTTTGTTAAAGGAATAGGAATGACTGACTCATTTGATGGCATCTTTCAAAGTCAACTTTGTAAGGGCTTTGTGGTTTTGATTTTCTTTTCTGTTCCCTTTTTTATATAACAAAGTAAAAGAACTTAGGGCAGATGGGAATCCACTAGAAACTGGGTAAATGGTTTCTAAGAGTATTCTTCCATCTGTTTCTATTTTCTGCTATACATTGACTTAGTTCAGTTTCTTTAAAGAGTAACCAAATAAGAAGGAACCACTTTCTGGATTTGTACTTAGAAGGAGATTTTTCCCCCATTTGGTCTAAACCCCAAATCTGCAGATCCTTTCCTCAACAGCTGCAAGAAATTACATAATTGGAGCATAAATATTTGTTTTTAATAAAATATTTTATGACATATTTTTATATATAAAATATATATTGAGAAAAATATTGATCATACTGCTGGCACCTCTTTTACTTATAGTGGATATATAGAGATGTTTGTTCTATGAGCTTCTCCTTGAACTTTTGTTTTCATGCCATGTGTGTTCATATGATTACTGAATATACTACTAATATTAATTAAAATTTGTTAAAAAGCCAAATGATCTTACCATGATAGTTTGGTATGAATCGTGGGAAAATGGAGTAGTACACTCTATTTTGGGTATACAGAGTCTACTTTTCTAATAGTAGAAAAGACAGTAATATTTAAATATCTTAAAAATAAACTCTTTTTGTATTTAATGGAAATTTCCTCTAAGAAACAAAAAAAAAATTCTATTAAAATCAATTAAAAATCATTAGAAAAAATAAGTAACTTTTCAATTGCTGTGACTTCATGATGCATATATGTATATGTTATCGTGTCCCTAGAATGAATAGGTAATATTCTATTCTGAGTATTTCATCACTACATAGAGAAAAATCCTGATTTATATGAAAAATCAAACTCTGCAAATGCAGAAGCTAGGGTTTTTTAATCCAGCTAATGAATTTGATGCTATTTTTAAGGCTGAGTGTACAAGATAGTCTAAAAAGTTAGAATCAATTATACTTAATGAAGTATGTGAATATATAGGTTTTCTGTGAAGTCAGTCAGGGGCAGTGAAGGTAATATATTATATTAACCCAAAAATATTCTATATTGACCTCTTCTTGTGACTTAATGTGCTATCTAGCAGACAATACAAGATTAAGAAGACTAAAATACCCAAAATCTCTTAAATGAAAGGCAGGATAAGTGCTTAAAATTTCAATATATTCTGTAAATTGTTCAAAGTATGAGTTTGTTTTTTTTTTCTGTAGAAATACATCATCTGGCAGTGTGGGGGGGGTAATTTTACTAATTCATTCTGCAAATATTTAAATGTAAAATGTTTCTTAATACAGAGAAATCAACATCTGTAATTTCTGAGGGGATAGTTATTGAACTAGATGATCCTTGTGGGTCCCTTCCAACTCATAATATTCTGTGATTCTGTGATTCTGTGAACTCTAAAGTCATAATGTTATAACCTAGCTGTAGTAATGAGGGATATTTGCCTACGTATAGATTTAGTGAATTATTCTTTGTTTAGTTAGTGTTATGGTAGACTAGAAAAACTATAGCTGTGGCTATTAAATAGATATTTTTTAAATGAAAAAATTATTAGAAAGTGATGTGCTGGGTTTGAGTGGCATCGTTTAGGTAGCAGCAACATGGGCTATAGCAGTGGGCCTCTGTGAGAAGCTGCCAGAAGTTTCCCCCAAATCCCACCACTGGCCAAGGTTGAGCCCATCAGTGATGGTGGTACCAGCAACAGATTTAAGAAGGGGGAAAAAACCTGTTGAACAGCCGCATCTGGAAAAAAAAATAAGAAACAGGAGAGAAACATCCCTGCAGACACCAAGGAAGGAGGAAGGAGGGGGAGGAGGTTCTTCAGGTGCTAGAGCAGAAATTCCCTTCCAGTTAATGATGAAGACCATGGTAGCTGTTCCTCTGAAGCCTATGGAGGTCCATGATGGAGCAGATATCCACATACAATCCCTGGAGGACCTCATGATAGAGCAGTTGGATGCCTAAAGAAATTTGTGAATCTGTGACCCTATGGGAAGCCTGTGCTGGAGCAGGCTCCTGTCGTGAGCTGTGTGTGGACTCACATATAGAAGACCTCATTTTGAAGCAGGTAGCACGTTTTCTGACAGGACTTGTGACCCTCTGGGGGACCTATTGGTCTGGAGTAGTCTATTCCTGAAGCACTCTGGTGGGACTGACACCATGTTGGAAGAGAGGAAGAGTGTGAGGAGTATTTCCACTGAGGAGAAAGGAGCACCAGCAATGTGTGATGAACTGACCACAGCCCGCATTTCCTGTCCTGCTTCGCCACTGAGTGTGAAGAAGTTAAAGAAAATTGGAAGCAAAGTTAGGCCAGGGTAGAAGAGAAGAGTGATGGAAGGTAATTTAAAACTTGTTTTTATTTCTCATTATCATGGAACAATCACCACCCTTGGCCAAAATTTACCACTTGTTGTGTTACATGGAGTGCAATAATTAGTCTTTGTACCTTGGTTGTAGAGCTCTGTCACATTGAAATGAATTCACATAAAGCATGAGAATTATACTACCTTAAATTACAATTAAGACAGTAATTTTCATAATAGAAGCCAAATGTGGTTTCAATACATACTGGAATTGGTGCAGTTCCTGGTCTGCTCATACAGTTTTGTCTTCTGAATTCTATGTATGACTGGTTGTTTTTATCAAAAGGTGCATTCAGTAATGTGGCCTTTACACTCTGGATGTAGTGAAAATGTGGGTGTGATTACAATGCTGAGCACAACATTAGCAGTGGACATATATATATATACACATGTGTCCATTGTCCATACATATGTATATATATATGCAAATAATGCAATATCCATTCTGAACACCATGTTAAAATTTGTCACCTGCCCGGTTTACCATTCCAAGTCTCCCTAGCAACACACCAACTCTTTGCAGTAGCAACCCATCTGTCTGTTTTACTAATCCAACTGTTCACAAGAAAACCCAAAATCTTTCCAGAATCAATCAATCTCAGTATCCTGACAAGCTATTTTCTCCTCCATGTTAAAATGACACAGGTTCTTATGCAATAAACTACTGCGGGATTTTTAGGGTCAAATCTGTTGTGGTCCAGTGGTCTTCAGATAGTCATCTATCTCAAATTTCAGTTACAAAAATTAAATAACTAAAACGGACATGGGAAAACCAATTAAACTTCAGCATCTGTACCAGAAAAAAAATTATGTTCTTTTAGAAATTATTTACTCTTACAACACCTTCAACACCAGGCACATCTCCATATGGGAGTATAATGTATAACTTTGAACTGAAATTGAAAGGAAGATAATTTTCTGCAATCACAGAGCACATTTTACACTAGAAAATATGCAGTATTTCTTTGGGCAAGTGCTGAGTACTTCATATATATTGCAAAATTCTAAATGTAATTATCCTTATTCATTTCTCTCTCTCTAATGTTATGAAAATAACTACTTATGCATGTCATTTACCCTATTTCCAGTCTTACTTATTCTGTCTTTAAGTTCCAGTTACACTGTGGTTCCCTATGTAATTTTTCTTTATTTCACAATATAGCATATTTCCAACATATAGCTTTGTTTTCTGTGGTCCCAAAGAATAAATGAGGCTGGCATGTGCCTCAACATCTCTCTAGACTCTCACAGTCCAAATCAGGGCCATATTTGGGGTGAGACCAGTCTGTTCATGGCATAGTCCAGTTGTGACTTTAAATCCTCTAAGGACAGAGATGGCACAGTTTTCAGAACAACCTGCTCATCTACCTTACTGTCCTCACAAGATAAAAGTTTCTTCTTATACCTGGTCTGAAACTTTCTTATCTCAATCTGTTGTTTCTTGCCCTCCTTCCTTCTGTGAACTTCTGCGGAAGCTTGACTCTACCTACTTGATGACCCTTGTGTCAGCTGGGGGATCTGTTAAGTGTGCTGAAGCTGTGCTTGTCATCGCTGATAGAGATGTTAAAGAGGAAGGGTCCTAGTGCAGATGCCTCTGGTAGTCCACCTATCACGGGCATCCAGGTCAAGTATGACCTGTTATGCAGCTTGTGAGGCCCATATTTGATCCATTTGCCTCTCTATCCTTGCAGACTGTAACATCCCAATGTAAATGGACAACAGTGTCAAAATGTAGCTAGAATCTGCTACTCTTCCTGTATCCACAAATCCAGTTATCTGTTATAGAAGACAAGGTAGGTTAAGCACTCTTGGTAAATCCATGCTGGTGACTTCCAACCACCTGTTTAAATTCACATGCCCAGAAATGTGCTCCAAGAAGACTCAGTCCATGACTTTTTTCAGAAACTGGAATAAGGCTGACCACACTGTAGTTGCTGGGGTTAACATTTTGCCCCTTTTTGAAGGAGGCTGTGACATTTGTCTTTCTATAGTCAACATAGACCTCCTTTTCGTTTGCAAAGATCAGGAACAGAAACTAAAACCAAATTGCTACTTTTAAATCTTTTCAAGGCTTGAACCTTTGTCATTGAGTACATAGTTTGTTGAATAATAGAAACAATGAAATTACACATCTCTTCTGCAGATGGCTTAACATTTGTGTTCAGCTGAAGTCATATTCACTTTCATGGTACGTAAATTCTTCTAGGTATGAATTACTGATATAAAGTTTCTGTCTGAAGAATATATTTTGGAAGTCTTCAAAGGGGTTTTTATGTCGACTCTATCAAGTGTACTGTAGCTTGTAAGATGTAAGGGGAAACAAGAGATGTATGGACATTAAAATACGAGCAACTAACTTAGCTGAGGAATTATTTAATGATTCCAAATTAGCTTGCTCTTTACTCAAAAGGAAGTCAGGCAGTCTTTCAAGTGAACAGTCTGAAGATTATTTGTATGAATTAACAGTGTAGGCCTGAGTACACAATTTGCTAATAGCAATTAGTAGAGAATAGTATTTAAATATGTTTCCTGAGAGTTTAGAAACTGATTTTTAAATGGTTTCTGTTGCTCTAATTACTGCAATTCATCTAAAGTTTAGTTAATTCATATTCTTTAGGTTACTTATATTTTAAAAGAGGTTGACACCTTATTTATTTAAAATAATTACAGCTGTGGAAAGAAAGCTAATATGTCATATACTAATTTACTTCTGCCTAGTCCCTTGTACATAATTTGTCTTTTTAGACCAGTCCTTAAATGAATATGACTGGATTACTTTAACTCTCATTCACTTGTAGAAGAAGACGGCTTTGCACTGCTTTTTATAAGCAGAAAACTTCATTTGTTCCCTCTTCTGCTTGTACTGTCATTATAAAGTAGCTAGAGTTTCTGTTTTATGTTCTCCTACTCAAAAACCTCAGTATCTGGGAAACTAGGTAGGGATAAGCTCATTTCTTGTGCAATGAACTCTGAAATACCTGTGGAGGAGCATGGACTGTATAGAAGCATTTTATGTTGGGATAGGAATTGGTTGGATGGACAGGCTCAGAGAGTGTTGGTGAATGGTGCCACATCCAGCTGGCAGCCAGTCACTAGTGGAGTCACACAGGGATTTGTTCCTGACCCGGCACTGTTTAATATCTTTATTGATGATATAGATGAGGAAATTGAGTCCATCATCAGCAAGTTTGCAAATGATACCAAGCTGGGGGCAAATGTTGAACTGCCAGAGGGTAAGAGGGCCCTTTAGAGGGACCTGGACAGGCTAGAGAAATGTGCAGACTGCAATAATATGAGATTTAACAAGTCCAAATGCCGGTTTCTTCACTTTGGACATAACAATCTCATGCATCGCTATCAGCTGGGGAATGAGTGGCTGGAGAGTGGTGAAATGGAGAGGGATTTAGGAGTAATGATTGACAGGAAAATTAATATGAGCCAGAACCAGGCAAATGACAGCCACGGCCAAAACCACAAGGGAGGCTCAGACAGCCAAGGCCAAAACCACAAGGGAGGTTCAGACCCAAACTACCCCTGTGTCAGTGGA
>WEKX01026104.1:11103-26241 GCA_013390025.1 Pitta sordida
CTTTCCATGACCCGCAGAGGCTGCTATGCTCAGTGGGAACACTGAAGAGGTTGAAACTGAGGGGAGGATTCTCCAGAGATGGAGGCCTGAAGAGGGAAAGCTAAATTCTAAAAGCTGAATCTTATAGTTTGTGTAATGAATTCCTATAGGTTGACTGAAATAAACCCAAACCAAAATTTGATCAGTACTGTGTCCTCTGTCTGGCAACAAGAATGCGACAGATCAGTTTTGTTTATCTCATTGTGTCTCTTACTGTAACAGATACGCTTCATTGCAACAACTATTTCTTGCTGGTTTCTCTGTTAACTACCAAAAATGTAACACACTTGACCAAATATTTTGTCTTTAAGAAGCTTTGGAAATGCAGAGGTCTCATGGAAAAAAATGAAATTTTTTTCCCAAATGTGAAATTAATAGAAAATCTGTAAGGAATTCTTTTTTGGCTCTGGATATCTTTTATGGCCTGTAATTCTCAAAGCTGCAATTCTCTCTCCCTTTCCATCCCCTTCCCTTCCCTTCAGTCACTTCTCTGAACTCAGCATCCATTACTCTTGATCAACATTACTATTAAATCAATATCAGCTCCATTGTCTTCAGTGGAATTTTCCTTTACAGTTTTGGCACCTTATCCTTCCTGATACTGCTGTTACATTTTAATTTTTTTGTCAGAAATGTAGCTAGTCAGAGCTCTAGCATTACAGTTATCCTCTTAGTTACATCACAAACTGCTTAACACTTTTTCTCAGTGAGAAAAAAAAAAGGCTGCTCAGAGAGATCAACAGCTTCTGTTAAATATCTCCAAAAAATGTCCATATCCTGGAAAAACAACCAGCATTAAATTTCTTTCCTAATGTTGATCAAATGTATGCAAACTTCTTAATTGCTATGAATTTTTGAATTGTTTTTAACAGAGAGTTTTCCCTAGCCTGGCAACAGCGTGACCCCCTCAAAAATGGTTTTGAGAAATCTGGAAACAGGTCTAAATTGCGTGTTGAATATCTGCTAAATCTACTAGTTACCTCCTGGAGGGCTAGAGATGACTAATTATATTCAATGTGTCATTAGCTGTGGTGGTGTGTTTTATGCAAGAGACTTCTCTTTGAATGGTTTCAGCAGTAGAAATAGGTTTGATATCTAAATTGTGTTACTGTGGTAGCAGTAATCCTTAGTGTATGTACAGAGCTGTTGACTGGCATGGTTTATTTTGCTTATTTGGGGTGGGTCTTTTTACAACAAACAAGTAGAGTTTGGTTGATGTAACTTGGGATCACACTTCCAGCTCAGGTAGCGACAGTTTCCTGGTAGTCCCATGGTGGTAAAACCGTTCTCTGAGAGGTTAATCTACCCTCCCGTCTAGGAGGTTTGAGGTTAGAAATTCTGGTGTAATGACTTGTTCTGTGATTCTTGTGGTTTAACTCTAATTCTTCGGGGAATCCAGTATCTCTGATGTGAGATTTGCTGTTAATCAATCTCGTGCCATGCCAGAGTGGGTGTGGTATTGCTTGAACTCATGCAAGTGTTGCAGAAATTTGTCCCATCTTTTAATTCCTGTATTTCCAGCAGACTCCAAGGGGATTTCCAATTCTCTTTCTCTTGTGTCAGGGACTTTATGTGGCTGAGTTCCCTTTGAAGTTCTAGCTTCTTCCTTCTCAGTACAAGTCTCTGGGGCTGGACTAGATGTCTTCTCCATGTTCTGGTAACTGGCTTTTACTTAGTCTCTCTACTCTCTTTAGTCAGGGATAAGATGCTAAGTGCCCTTTTCTGAGGCTTTATTTATGTTATACTGGGACTGGAAAATGAAAATCTTTCCCATATGACAGTACCACAAACTTAATAGAAAACAAAGGGAAGAGTGAGTCTAAAATATGTTTTCACTAGAGAAATAATACTGGAAATTATAGACAGGGCTATGTGAGAGCTCTTTGTATGGGTTACAAGTAGAAATCTCTTTAAATCAGACAGTTGCCTTTTGAGGATGAGAAAAAAACCCCAAACCCCTGCAGAATTAAAAATAAGTCTTCTTTCTCCACTCTTTTTAATTTTTCTTTGATAAAGGTTTGGTATTAGCAAGTATCATAGATGCATGTTTAGAAGGGTAGATATGCAGTGGTATGCAAGGCTCCTATCCAACTAGTTGTAACTGGTGGATGGGTGTCCACAGTTAATAGTTTGAGAATGACTGTGAGTGAGAAGAGTGATGGAACAAAGGGAAAATGAGAGAGTGCCATTGTCTCTGAAAAAGCTCTGCTATCATAACAGTGTGTTTTAATAGTGTCTTAAGACCTCTTTGTGTAAGCTAAGATGGCCACAGACTTTTCCATGATTACATCTTTCATTACTGTGACCCTGATAGTCAGACTCCAGTTTTCTTTTCCAGTTTTCTGGAAAAGATCCATATTTCTCTGCCCCTATCATACAATGGACAATGGAGGAAGACAAATCTTTTGTGGCCTGGATATTACTGAGAAAATGTTCTATTGGAATTCTTGGGTCTGTGCCATTTGTTTGGGCTGTGCCTTTGAAGAGTAGGCATGCCACGTGTGTGCATGTCTAGGATGACAAGCTGTGACTCCACTGGGTACTTTCACCAATTTTTATGAGGGAAGTAATGAGTCCCATCTATTCCTGCTGTGCAGACACCAGAAGGATAGGGACAAGCAGGCAGAGGTGATGTCCTGGGTCTCACAATCTCAGTCACACATTCTGGTCCAGTTCGGTTCCCATCACTGCCTTCTGGGCATAACTCAGCATTTATGTCCTAGTGCCTCCCCTCCCTCTGTACTGAGCCCCAGAGGCAGAGAGTGTGGATGTTCGTTCAGGGTCTTTTTACAGAAGAAATTTCTGACACCTATGACGGATGAGTAAGAAGTTGTGAAGAAGCGAGGATCAAATGGGGAGGTGAGGAGGCAATGATGGGAATAGCTTCAGACTACCTTGTGGGCCTGGGGCTGCTTGTCTCTCAAGGATGATGTGAAAAGCAGGCATGTTTTCAGAGCTGGGTTTTAGCTGTACCCAGCACAAATGGAGAGAAAATGGTCCGCTGGCATCTACACATTTGCTGTCTAATGGAGAGGTAGTTTCTTTTGTCTTTAGTGTAGGTATGCCCTACACTAAACTTAGAAATCCAGTGCCAAAAAATCCTGATGCAGCCAGTATTTTGCTTTGTTTGTTTTTAAAGCACCTTATCACACCATTTCTCTTCCACAGTGTTTTTTTTTTCTCCAAGGATTTCCTTAACATTCTAGTTTTGGGGAACTTTCAGTCAGTCTTCTCTGGGGATGACAAATATAAGTCCTTTTTCTATAAACCGATATAAAGCATGAGGGAGGACGGGTGTTTGATTCCCATCGGGGAGGCAGTGGTGCCATTTAAGAGTTGGACTCGATGATCCTTGTGGGTCCCTTCCAACTCACAATATTCTGTGATTCTGTGATTTTTATTGGCATCATCCTTTTAATGCATTAACTTTCTTCTCCAACACTCCAATATAAACTGCTGTCTGGCAATGGATGATAAATTAATATTAATTTTGAAGTTTCTTCTATACAGTTAATATGAACATTTATAATGTTTTTTGGTTTAAGTATGCAAATCTGTGTCTGTGCTATCATTTTGCATGGTTGTATGACAATCTTGTGTCTATACCTGTGAACCTGTCCATTCCCAAATAGGAAATTCTGACCTCAAAGTTATGGATTTCTTTTTATGGCAATACATGATGGACTTTACTCACGGTGTATGAAGAAAATACAACAGAAACCATAATGAAAAAAATGTACATCATTTGCCCTTCATGCAGACAAGTATGGAAATCCTATAGTAATATATATTACATCTACCTTGGTATCAATGTAAGATTATTAGTAGATAATACTATTAAAGTTCATCATGATTAACGTAATTAGCAAGCATGCAGAAAGCAATAAAGATTTTTCTGTGTTACTGGAAATGCTTTTAGATGCCATTATGGTCTCCATCATTGTGTATCCCATTTTTAAGACTCTTCTTTCCTTTACCTGGAGGCTTCCATTCGTTGCAAAAAGTGGAAATGGACTGGGCAGTTCATTTGACATAAAATACCTCTGGGCCGGAATACTTATGTAGAGGAAGGAACTTGTTCACTTAAGAAAGTGGTGGGATATGCTGCCTCCTTTCCTGGACATGCTTATGCTGTTATTAAATAGCATAAATAATAATAATAAATTATTAATAACAAATTACACTTAGCACTTATGTATGCAATTTATTATCAAAAGGTGGAGTTAGGCCTTACTTGATCAGTACAGTAGCCCATATTCTCAAAATTTACATTCATTTTGTTAAGAATCGGACTGACTTATTACTGTAGTGTAAAAATTACTTCCAAAATTCCCAAACAAGGGAGTTACAATAGATTTCATGCTTGTCATTTAATCTGATGATATTGAGAGTGGCACCATGGACGTTATAGTAAAAAATTGCACTGTGCTACTGTCACTGTCAGAAAAGAACCTCTGAGAGCAGACATACCTGCGGGGAGGTTCCAGCCAGCTGGGTGTAGACCTCTTCTTCCAGGCTGACGACACCAGAATGAGAGGGCACGGCCTCAAGCTACGCCAGGGGAGGTTCAATCTTAACGTTAGGAAGCGGTTTTTCACAGAGAGAATAATTGCATATTGGAATGGGCTGCCCAGGGAGGTGGTGGAGTCGCCATCCCTGGAGGTGTTTAAGAGAAGACTGGACGAGGAGCTTAGTGACATGGTCTAGCTGGGGGGTGTAGGGCTGGATGACCCTGGACCCCTTCCGGCTCGGAGTGGCCTGCTAGACTGTGAGGGATCTAGGTGGTGTTACGCTCTGTGATGTGCTCTCGGTCTCTGTACGGGTGTTAGGTGGTGAGTTGGACTAGATGATCCTTGTGGGTCCCTTCCAACTCATAATATTCTGTGATTCTGTGATTCTGTGATATGAAGCCTGTGTTAGAGGGCGGCGTTGGTCTAGGTTAAATTCAGTTTCTCATCTCTTTGGTTTATTATAGAGATATTTTGAATTTAGGGGATTGAATATGAACTATCTCAAAAGGGACTGACTTTATTTAGGAGAATGATAGTCTTGCATTAGCGGTGGAAAGAGCAAGTTGGTAAGCTTGTTATAAGGACAGTAGTGAAGAGTAGTAGAAGAAATGTTACAGCAAGATAGAGGAAGCTTTGTGGAAGCTCTGAAAATTTGCTTAGATGGGCTATGTTCCTGTCAGACAGTGCCTCCAGAACACACAATGGCCCTTTTTCTTCAGTACATTTACTTATTTCCATCTTCACCCCTTCCACCAATTCAAGATGCAACTCTGGCAAATATCCTGTTTAATGAGTCCTGGGAAAACTGGACAACCATGCATTCAAATATTGCACTGTCGATCTGTTTTGGTGCTATAGGTGGCTTTGGAACAGCCACAATGCCAGTTAACTTTTGATGCTTTGCAGAAAAGCATGTGTTAGGAAGTGTGATTGGACCTGCATCACAGGTTTAGTAATAAATGATGTTCATTAGATGCAGGTATATTCCGAGAGTAGAATGGGATATGCGACTCTGCAGGGAAAGTCTGACTGATGTGGAGTAAAGCTTAACGCATACCTAATTACAGAGCAGACTTCTTTCTGTGATTCAGAGGCATTAATTAAAGAAAGAAATTTATTACAACCTGCTCCATTATCTCCAGTCACCTTTACACAGATGAAGACTAAATTATCTCTTTTTCTAACAGAGTTCTGCACACAGAACTATGGCACTTCAGCAAAAGCTTTCTACACTACATAGGCAAGTAAAACAGGATTTAAGAAAGGCAGTCCACTTGCTAGATCTACTTTATAAATCATGTTTCTTCTCCATCTAGTCTCTGTTTCTGAGGAGTGTGAACCCATGAATTAACATGTCTTTTGGAAAAAGGTGTTGGCTCCTGGTCAAGCATTCTGGCAGAGATATTTGGAGCAGATGCCATACTTGTGCAGCTGGCACTGGCACCCAGCTCAGGTTGAATACTTTCCAACACATTGTGTGCATGGCACAAGTGTTGGATGCTGATGCTTTCGAAATCTCTTGTGTCACTTCAACCTACCTTGCATAACTAGTCCCTTAGAGGGTTTACTTTGTTCTCCAGATGAGAAAAGGGCTGCTAATTCCAGATGTGGAGGCCAGTTTCATGTGTTTGTATGATGAATTAACAGTAGCTCTGGATCAGAATTGACAGTAACTCTGGATCAGAAACAAGTGTCATTCCTGGGAAAGAAAGTAACTGTAGTGAACGCCTCCCAAACTGACACAGCAATTCATTGTGGGGAAAAAAACAAGAGGCAAATGCCAAGCTAAGTCCTAAAACAAGAATAGTGTCCAGAAGGAAGACACTCGGTCCTTATGCAATTCCTAAAAAAATATTTTCAAGTGTAAAAGCATAAAAAAATTTCTTGCTGTCCTTGCAGAGAGTGTTGGTAAAGGGAACACCCTAAAAGTTAGAACACATTTTAGGCAATACTCACGGTCTGCCTGATGAACAGAAGAAAAATACCAGAGAGACTTCATGCATGGGGCCCACACTTTTTGTCTGATTAGTTAGAACCAGTTAAGTCAAATTCCACTGAACATTTCCAAACAAGATATTTATGTTAAGTCATAAAGATGTGTCACAAGTTTTTATGGGAAGCTGGAAGAGAGATCTCATTCTGACGCCATCTGGAATTCCTCTGAGTCTCATCACAAGAACCTTGGCTACCTTACCCTGACAAAGAGCAAAAAGAAGCCATATTCTAGCTGGGCACAGATAACTAAGTAAGAAGTTGACAGTGCTCTGTATAACCAGCAGTGTCTTTAAACATAATTTAAACAAAAATAAAGAGGCCTGAAACTCTCAGATTTTGAAGTTCAGATCTTGGATCCAGCCCATCAGCTGGAGAAGCTGTCCAAAATACACTTGAAAGTACAAACCCATGTATTGGTGGTTAAATAGAGAGAAGGTCATTGCCTCATGCCTGGCCCAGAGGAAATCTCTAAAGACAACTTCTGCTGGCACAATGGAAGCAACTTCTAGTAGCCTCTGTCTTAATACGACCATCTGTGTTGTCTCTGCTGTAATGCCTTTGAAACAGCACCGGAGACTGGAGGGAGGTTTAGACTGAATGTTAGGAAGAGGTTTTTCACAGAGAGAGTGATCGCTCATTGGAGTGGTCTGCCCAGGGAGGTGGTGGAGTTGCCATCCCTGGAGGTGTTTAAGAGAAGACTCAATGAGGAGCTCAGTGACATGGTCTAGTACGTGGGGAGCTGGACTAGATGTTCCTGAGGGTCCCTTCCAACCCGGAATAATCTGTGAACCTGCGAGTGCTTCGCAGGGCACGAGGACACTAGAACAATCAGGCCACCAAACTTGTGGAGGCAGGCACTGGAGTTGAAATGGACATCATCTAAACTGTGTGAGTGGGCATATTGCAGTATTTGTAGAGTTTCCAAACTCTTCACACAGTTGCCCTGTATTCCTGCAAAAGAGAAGTAATATTTATCCCCTAAGGAAAAGGGACTTCAGGCTGATTCTTTGTGTACCAGTATTTGCTGTGATGAATAGCAGATTGAACATAGTCATATGCAGGTGCTTCATAGAAGAGTGGTATTCCCACCCCCATCAACTTAGTTGCAGGGAGCATCCTCTATTAGCTTGTTCCTAGTTCATCTAATGAATTTTCAGCTTTCAGAGCCCCTCCATACACATATTTCACACTGAAGGGCAAGGTATAGTTTTTAAAATTACAGGAGAAGTAAATAATTCTGAGCAGTGTTGAACCCTGCTGTGTAGCCTTATGCTTTATAGATAATTGTTCATTGATCTGTCTGGTGGGAAGGAACTGCTGGATCTTGAATCAACATCCTGTTGATTCTGGGAGTTGGGTTTATTTCCCTGTCTCTCTTTGGCTCCCAAACTGTACATTTTTTTTGATTTCTGTTTTTTGAAAGAATGCCAAATAACAGGCTAAATAGGTCAAAGTCTGTAGGCGAGGAGGAACGTGTGTGGAAAATTAAAGCAGACACAGGGCCAAGGTAAAGAGCCTTGAGGAAAGAAAATGCACTCTGCAGTCGCATTTCAACTACAGCATATTTTGGATGACTGACTGATGACATAATTAATGAATGGGCAGGGTTGCTGTGCTTATGTGTTGGCATTATGTGCAAATGTCCAGTGGAGAGGAAGCATAAAGTACCTAAAACCAGACAATTGTATTAACCTTAGAGAAGTTTCTTTTCCAGTAATAACTTTTCTCCTGTTCCAAAAGACAATGTTGTCCTCTGGCTTTGTGCTCAGTTGAACAGTATTTTTACCGTTCTGTAACTGAGAGGATAAGTAGGATGCCCAAGAGCTTTGCCTAATCATTTAGCTAATGATCCTTCTGTAATATCTGTTCAGGTGTTTAATTCAGTTTAGGTTACTACTCTGATAGTCCTTTCTGGCTGTTGGTTTTGATAGGACTCATTTCTACACGCTGCATCCCCTGAAGAAGGAAGGTCATAGTTCATCTCTAAATTTACTGATAGCGTCTTATTTTAGATTGTGCCTCAGTGTTGGACATTCAACTCAAATATTAGTCTTTAGTTTGTATTAATGTATCTTTAATTGTGACCCAGATTTCACATGTATGGTTTTTGTGTTAAAATATTTGAAGACTGCACAGTTCATAGCATGACAGTGTAACCAGTTAGTTATCTTGTAGGGAGGGAGGAAGTGCAGTAGTCACTATTGGACTTTGTAAGCATTCTGTTCTGCAGGTAAAAAGCCCTCAGACCATCCCACCCAGAAGTGTTTAAAAATATGGATCTATAATATGGCGGAGAGTTTATGGGCTACAGCTATTAGAAGAACCAGATTAACCTGTGGGCAGATGCAGTAACTACACTGCATTGTTATTCCAAATCTGAGAGAGAAAACCTCATGCCTTCGATGCTTGGCTATGTATTTGAATATGTTGGGCCAGACTCTCAGCTAGAAATTTAAAATACCTTCTCTGATGTCCAGCACTTTATATGTCTTGATGCTTCATACTATGTTGTTTAAAATATCTTCTGCCATATCACTGGATATATTTTTCTCCAGTGTCTAAACAAATTCATTTCTGGCTTATTAACTGCCAGTTTTTGATTCAGAGTAAAATATTCTGAGAAAGAATATTGTGATATAGTCATATATTAAGTTCTTTTTAAACTTCTTAGTTAAAGCAAAAGAAAACAAAAATGGCTAGACAAGCATGAATGGAAGACTCCCCAGGTCCCCATTTCATTCTCGTTGCAAAATCATTAAAATTGTGGCTAGTCAGCAAATCCAAAATCTAGCACCTGTTTGCCAAATAAAAACCAGCTGCACTGTATGTATATTTTTTAACCCACCTGCAATTTGCACGACATGCGCAGTACCATTTTTCAAGTTGCTTTCCTCAAGATGTTTTGGGATATTATGTTTTTATCAAAGGTGAGACACCAACACAATAGAGTGAAACTTGTAGTAAGAAAAGAAAGAAACTTGTAATAAGACTGTGTTATCAGTGTCTTGAAGTAATGAGAGTTTATGAGAGTTGAATTTTCAACTCTTGATGTTTTATTTCTTTTTTTCATTTCAGTAACAAAAGATTGAGTTATCTTTTTTGATCTAAAAACGTTTCATCTTTTAGCTTATTTCTTCATTGACTTTAATTAAGTCATGACTTACTGAAGTGAAATGAATTCTTATTTTCCTTTCAAAATATTTAGAAAGGGACGAGTTCCCTGAACAAGCCAGTCTTTTAAATGCATGTACGTAGTACATTCCTGTGATACAGAGTTCATTTTGAAATTGTTTATCTTCCTTTAAAACAGAATTGGTATGTACTTTCATTAACTACTTTTGCTTTTTCTGAAATTATTGTCCTATGAAGTATCTTGAATTCTGAAACTGAAGTTACAGAAAATATTTATTGTCTGTTTTCAATCTACTGGCATTTTCTATCATGTATTTTGTACATATACGTTGGTTACGGACCTGCAAAATTTTTCACTGCTTGTCAGGTAAGATCAAGTTTATTTCAGTGACAGTTTAAAATGGCATGAGAGTACAGACAATGCTAGAGAACTTAGATGTAGGTCTTAAACAACAGCAGGATAGGAGTGGAGTTTAATATCAATTTCATACTGGATAGCATAACATTTTACCTTCCTCATTTTATCTAGTTTATCTTATTCAGAGTAAGTTTTCCATAAACTGCAAAAAGTACTGATCATAAAATTGTACATTTATTTGTGAGATTCAATCAAAAAGAAAGGGTGTGTTGTGAACTTAGGGTTTTAGCGCTTAGTCGGCTTCACTTCAGGTTTTGGTTCTGCTACAGATTCACTATATGTTCTTGGGTAAGTTACTTATTTTCTGTATGGGTAATTTTCATCCTGTAAAAAGGTAGAAAAAGCATTGCTTGTTTAATCTTACCCACTATGATCAAAATGAAGATACTTTACTACTTACCTGTATGATGCAGCCATAATCTTTTGTCTATGGCTTGAGGTTATCTGTCAAAGTGTAGAAAATTAACAGAAATTAATCTTGGATATTCTGAGTGTTTTCTAACATCTTCTATTCCATACCACTTCTGTGGAAATCCATATTATCTCACAAGATGAGGATATAAGTGCCAACATTTTAACCAATTCAGAGATATTACACCAGTGGTGCAGTAATTGTGATCTGGTGATTCTTAGAAACTTCATATTGTTCTGGCTTTTCCTCTTTCTTTCCTGGTGCTGAATTATGTTGAACAACCATAAATCCTTTTATGGCCTCTACTTTGCGTATAAGGAATTTTTAAGTAATTATTGCAGGGCAGTTTGTCAAGAAGGGAAAAAGCAGGTGATCTGCATACTAGTATACTGTTCATGTCGCACCTCTGCTATTTAATATGGGCTTAGTGATTCATGAAACAAATTCCAGTTATTAACAGGTAATGGGCAATTGCTAGAGCTATGTCTCAGTCAGTAACTTTCTGTAGTAGCATAAATTTACAAGAGATTTTCTCTGTCAGCTTAGACAAAAGTAAACCTCATTTACACATTTTGTTTCCTCAAACTCATTTTAATTTACAAAAAAACCTTCTAAAGCCTGTGTGAGATGTAGCAATCTTAATCAATGCAATTTTATTTTCTCAAGGCAATCTTTGAATTCCCTTTTCTTATTTAAAAGCCAGTTTCTACTGGATAGAGTTTATTCTTGATCTTCTTGTACAAACACAGAATAGGACCTACTGTGATGACACTGGTACTTTCTTAGAAAAGATACTGGTGCTAAACAGAAGGGCAAAAGAAGGTCACTGGCATTCCATATCTACAGTGAGCATTAAGAAGTGAGTCAGACTTACAGATGGAATGCTAGTTTGCCTTGTCATGAGAACACACATCTTCAAAAGGTTCCTGCTTTGGAAAAATAAAGTAAAAACCATAAGGAACCACTTAAGGAGGCTGCATAAATAGTTTGCCATTTGTGAGCAATATATGCAAAACGATAGGACTGTGAGGACTGTATTTGATGGAAAAGCTTCTAACCATTTAAGCTGCCATCCTGGTGTTTATTACCTGAATCACCTCCGAGAGTCTGATTAACACCTGTGATCTGCTGGTAATTCAGGAAAGGAAGCAGCACTCTGCATGACCTGCTTTTTTTTCTCTCAAGCAGTCATGGTGTAATAAACTGTGTACAGTGATTTTGAGCATGCAAAGAATATATTTAGACATGTTAAGGCCGATGCTCTGGATTTAATGCTATACAAAGCTAACAGCAGAACATAAGTGGTTTTGTAGGTGAGTATGGTATATAGAGAAGTGAAGGAAAGAGCACAAGACAATAGAAGGTAGTGGTACCTGGAAGGTAATTTAGTCATTTTGTTTCAAAATGGGAGTAAATGATAAGCACCTTTAAGAGAAATAGACAAAAAGCAGGTGTTTCTTTCAACCTATACATTTTTAAAGTACTACCTAACCAGTAAAGTAATAATTTCCTGGAAAGCAATATTTAAATATATCCATCATCATTTAGATCTAGGACACATACTTAAATATTATGGATTATTTGCCATTGTGTGCATCCATGTGTAGGTATATTAAGCAAAAAAGTAATAGTAGTATGTCAGTCATTGGGATAAAGTGCAAAAATGGAACTACAGTCTGTAATTACTAGTTATTTGGGTTTCTTTTTTTTTTTTAATTAAGAAAGCCACAAGCAAATTATAGTCATCTAGTTTATAGCATTGCAATCTTACAGGCTTGCTCTCATGAATATGGTAATTTTTATTTTATGCCCTCTTGAGATGTCTTGTTAAAAACATTTTATTGGTGATCCTAAAATTCAGTAAATTTGAAGCCCTTGGCACCCTGAAGATAGTTAAAGTTCTTCAAAAAATGTCAGCAATAAATATTTGGCAAATATAAAGAATATGCACATTTTTCCCAAGTGGGTGATATATTTTTTTCCCCAGTTCTTACAGTCAAGTGATGACATTGCAGTTCAGAATATAAGTGAATATTGATATTTTTCTTCCAGAAACTGCATGTGTTGCTTAGAGTGCTTCTCCCACAGAGTTATTTTTGTGCAGACACCTGGAAGTGGTTAAATACTTGCTCCAGCTTGCAGACTAGTTCTGGATAGTCAGGTGTGTGTATGAGCAAGTGGTCTTTATTTGGAGCAATTAAAATTCTAACATTCTCCTCTCTTGACATGCAATTACTAGAGCTCTGCTGTTCCCACTAATTGCTCTTGCTGGGGACATTGGTGAGGAGCCAATGATTTTGATGGGTAGTGGATTATCATTTTTACTCTGCTACCTGAGAAAAAAAATCATTTGCAAAATCCCATGTGTAATTAGCAAGACCCATGATTAATTGTCCTGCAAAATTAGCTTCACTGTTGCTTTTATTTTACTGCTTCAAATATTAATTAATGTTAACTCCTTTCCTTCAGTCCTAGCTTTTGAATATTCAACGTGTCTTTGAAAAATTAGTTAGGGTTTCTACTTGCATTAAGATGCTGGAGCTTTGATTTCTGAATAAGTATTCTGATTTAAAAGATCACACGTGGGTCATAAATAATTTTTATAGGAGGACAAACAAAGCATCAAAGCATCATGGGAAGGCATTCATGCACTAACTGAAAGTAAATTGTTTCAGTAATGATTCATTCCCCCGGTGCTTTTGGGGAAACATCAGCAAATATGCAAAACACTGCATTGTGTGGGGCAAGACAATTATTTAATGCAGTAATCAATTTATATATTTTCAAACCAGTAGCACAGTGAAAGGTATAAAAATATTGGCAGTCTGAGCAGTNACTTCATCAAAGAGCCCTTGCCCTCCTAGATATTCTTCTCCTTACGCAATAATCTTATTGTAGTATTGTCATAAAACTCAAAGTTGACCACTGGAGAGAGCAGCAGTGGTAGAGGTAACAGCATGGTATCTTGGGCAACATACTTGGCTTCCTTATCAAACATAACAAGCAAAGCACATTTGGGAAATTCCGTCTCGGTTGCTCTTCTCATTAAAATGAGCAAACTTCTGGCATTTGTCAGACTCTTGTAATGCATTGCAAGACCCAGAAAGCTACAGCTGTATTTTATGATTTTAGTTGTTTCAGACTTCTGTTATTGAGGACTGATTTTGGACTTGTATGCCTGGAAGAGGATAGTACAGCCAGTTTGCCAATTTTCTGTGTGGCAGTTCTGTATTCCTTATCCCCACATGTGAAATAACAGGAGAAATTGCTTTCTCATTGCTTGGAAATGAAAACTTGCTGCTTGCAAATGGGTGCTTGCCCCAGAGCCACACAGGAGTTCCACTGTTGAACATTCTGATCTCCACAGAAACTGCCTCTAGTCTTGTAATGCCACCTATTTCTGATGCTGTGACTTGTTCATTTGAGAGTGTATATATCACATCAAGAGAAACCATTCCTCCATTGAACCACATGGTTGATTTTACTTGCTTTTTTGACCGAGTTAATGAGTTCTTTTAACTGTTTTTCTAATACTGACGTTGGAGATCATTGAGAGAAAAAGAGTGATACCTTTATAACTGAGATTTGTTAAAAAATTAGACTTGAAATCTGACTTCTGTTTGATCACATCACATTGTCCGCAAATAGCGATTCCAGAATTCTTTACAAGCTCATTAAAGAGTTTGTGTCATCCTTAACATCTCTTTATATAACTTTCTCAAAACCAGCTTTAGTGACTGGCTTCTGTGTACAAGCCCAGTCATGGGCTCAGACATGTCCTTCTCTTCTCTACATTAAAAAGGCCATTGTAGAGACATACTAATTCAGAATTTCTGTAGAGATTCAGAATGTCTTCATAAATGAATGAAGACTAAGAAATTCATTCCAATCTGGATCCAAACATTAAGAAAGGTTTGACACTGTACTTTGAACGTGGGAGATCTTTAAATAAATAAAAGGATCTGTGAGCGTTTCGTTGTTTATCTGTAATTGCTTAGTCAAACTAAGGTGCAACGGTGAAGCCAAAATTGATCCACATGCTTTTCTAATTTCAGGAGAAATAGTTATGTATAGTAGTGGTTGCAGAGAAGGAAGCAGGAACAATTTGCAGATGTACATATATAGGATGCTTGCTAGAAAAATTCTAATTTTGTCTCTGTCATCTGCTCTTACAAGCTTTTTCTACACGGAAAAGTACTGTCATCTATTCTGATACGAACACAACATTCTTCCTGTGTAATCAAAACTATAGAGACAAGCTTTTCTGAAGTAATAAATAGCCTTCTTCCTCTTAAAAATGCCATTTTAAAAAGTGACTTACTGTATTTAAAGACCCTTATACATTGGTATCATACAGTAGCACCCTTCCTGAGAACAACAGGGTTTGGATCACAGGTGGGGCCTGGTGGGGAAGGAGGATAATGTGGGAGTTTAAATAGGAGATATTTCAAATGAAGGGTTTGGTCTACTAAATTGGGTGAAATTAATGAACCAAAAAACAGAAGCTGAGATACAGAAATTAAGAAGATTGAGATGTTTCTATTTCCACAAGTATCATCTTTAGTGGTCAAGTATCCTCAGGGGCAATTCTCCAGAGGCAGCAGATTTCCTGCAAAATGGAAACAAGGAAG
>WEKX01026104.1:30237-64767 GCA_013390025.1 Pitta sordida
CCTGATATTAAGCTACCCCTCCTGTCAAGTAGATGTAAGACTTCAGGACTTCTGTCAGAAAGTTTAGCTCATGCAAACTAATTTTGCACCATGTATAAGCTTTGAGAACACATTCTGTTTGGGTTAAGAGTGTGCAAGAGCTTCAGTATCCTTAAAATAAGAGTCTGGAATGAAAGGGGGTGGGCAGGAATAGAAGAGGCTTTGAGGGAGACAAAATGATCTGAACCATCTGCAGAGAAGGTAGGCAAACAGCTGCAATGGGGAGGGGACACACAAGCAGGGAATGTGTGCAATTAGATTCTGCTTCACATTGGGGGACTATAATTTCATTTTATGACTTTGTTGACAATCCTGTCATTTCTTTTTTATTGTGAATGACATCATCAATAATATCAGTTGGCTCAATAACAGACGGCTTTTTCCATTTCCAGTATGATATCCAGCATATCATGTTGTATTTACCTGCTTTCTGTAGAATATTTTACCTGGAAGAACTCCACTGTGTAAGAATATATTTAACTGAGGGTCCTATGTAGCTCTTAGTGGGACAAAAGGCAATAAAATAAACCTGGAATAACATTTTGCTAATTAATTAAGGAAGAAAGTGAACTAATGTATTGTGAATTTACTTGTTCATTTATTTTTGTTCAATTTTCTAGAAAGGAAAGGATGTCTCTTGATTGGAATGCCATTCCATTTGAAATGGGGTAAAGGAAGACCATGCCACTGCATGGTGTGTTATAGAGTGGAAGAAAGCCCTTCTCAGTACTTTCTCCTTGTAAATCTGTTTTTTACCAACTTAATGTTCAAATAAATTTTAACTTATCTTTTAATTTTTAGATAATTTTGACACTTGACACTTTTGACACTGCTACCTCTATGCAAGTAGGGCTGGAACATCTACTGTGGAGAATCTATGCCCAAGGTCTGCTCATCATTATGGTTTCAAGGCACTATGGTATGGTGAAGTGTAATTTTTCTCTAGTAGTTCTAGAAGAGGTTGCTGTGGATAGTTGCTCTGAAAACAGATGCTTTGAATTCTCTAAGGGATTGTATAAAATGAAGGAAAGGAGGGATTCTATAAAATAAAAGTCACATATTTATATGTCTAAATTAATGTACTTTCCTTATAGATAATATTTTCTGCTACATATCTAGATCTATCACATGGGAGGTTTGTGTCCTATTTGAAACCTAGCAATGCACCTCGCTTTGCATAAAAGTTCATCAGTTGATGACAACACTAACCCTATAGTGCCAGTTGCTTCTGACCATTCAGGTTAATTGTAGGACTCGATGATCCTAAGGTCTTTTCCAACCAAAATGATTCCATTATTCTATTCATCCCAATAATATGGTTTATAGTAACAGCTTCATATGCTTGGTATTCTGCAGAAAAAAATCAGAGAAATATGCTGGTTTGGTGACATCATCAGGGTTAACTCAGCTCCCAAATGTGCAATACTTGGAGCTCATGAAAATGCCGCATGAAGGAGGACTGCACACTCAGGCTTTGTATGAAACAACCAAGAAAACTGTGATAAAATTATTAGGAAAATAGATTGCTAATAGTATTCAGTAGCAGAAACCAAAGGATGGGGGATCCTTTGTGCTGTGGATGTCAGATCTTTGGAAATTTTTCCAGAGACTCTGGTAGATACTTGTATTTTAGAGTAGCTAAAAAACGGGTGTGGGGAGGTTCATTGATGATTAGTAAATGTATAAGAACAACGTCTGCTTCAGAATCTCCCCAAGCTGGAAAGAGAAAGAGGTTGGAGAAAGAAAGAGGGAAGTATGTTTTCCCTCTTCTTATTCTTCTATAGGCATCTGCTTATGACCTTGGAGGCAGAGTAAAGCAGTAGCTGGACCCACTGAGCTGAAGCAGTTTGGCTCTTCTGAAACACAGCAGAGTTCTAATAATAAAAACTTTAAATAACAACATGCTAATAGGTCTTCTGGTATACAAAGTGAGAATAAAATCTATCTGTGCTGTTGTAAGTTGGTTTGGGTGTATCTAAGTTGTTTCCTCACTGATTTTTACAAGGTGATAAACTTACAGATGGAAATTCTTTTAAGCCATAAATACCATGCATGCTGTCATGCCTGTAAGTGCAGATAAAGTCAATGGGATGGTAAAACCAGTTGAAGTGCACTCCTTTTCTACCTGGTTTGCTCAGTTGAAACTGTCTGCTATCAGTTTGGGTGTACAGTGTTTGACCCTTCCTTGTAGATAGGGGAGTTCCCATCACTTAGACACAATGCACTGAATGACAAATTTGTCCACAGCAGTTGACCTGAAAAGTGGAGGCTTAACCTCACATTGAAGTCTCTGAAGTTTCTTGCATCTGCTTTTTCTCCCTAAACATTCCCCAGCCTTTCTCCATCTTATTCTTTACAGGCAAGACTTCTATAATTGCAGACCTGGTCTCTGAATTTTATATTCGGTTACACTGTGTTTTTCACGTCATGTGGCTCTGGAGAAGAAGGATGGAATAACATCCACCATTGTTTGCTTGAGTTTGTGCTACTATTTTCTTGAGTCAAACAAACCAATTTTTCAATTTTTAATTTCATGTATTTCAGGATATGCATTCTATGCCTATTTTTGATCATGCCACAGTGTTTGCAGTATTACTTTAAGGCCTTCCTACTGCATATCTAAGTAATATAGGTAATATATTGTAGAACATAGTAGTGCCTGATTGAAATATAAACTTATGAGTATAATATTGAGAAGTGATATGTACAGTCATTATCTTTTACTATCGTTATATCCACAGGGCAAGAAATCACCTCCACAGTGTAAAAACAAAGGCAAAAAACAATTGATGTGCATTCTATTAAATTTCCTGAGTATGGAATTTTTGTTTGAATGTGAAATTATCAACTCTAGTCTTTGCATTACATTAAACAGACAGAGAACAGAAAAAATTACTTCTGCAGTCAGTGTCTTAAACCTCCAACATTAAACAAGTGCAAAAAAAATATTCTTTCTTCTTATCCTTTCTAAAACCCCTCATTGAGTATAGAAATGCTAATAGTAATACCATGTTACAAAAATGTGGAAATTCAGGCGTGAATCACAAGTAGTTTCTAAATTGGGGTCAATGATTAATCTTATGCTAAGAGAAAATTAATATTTTACATCTAGAGCATTATTTGTTGAAATGTTTTCTGTCCACCTGAGCAAAGGCAAGAGGCAGAATGTCATGTATTATTCACTCCTTTGTACTGTATAATTTCATCCTTAGAAATGAAACACTGTCTATTTCATATTTAAATCCAGAAATTTGAACATTATTGCATTTCATTTATTCAGGCAAAAGAATTTTTCCTACATCTCTTTTTTTGCTGTGTTCTGTCGATCTTTCTCGAGCACTGGACAACACTTTATACTACATCCCATAGGCTAAAAGTGAGGGATTCCAAGCTAGAAGACTGAAGAACCTTTGCGTACTTTGGGCAGGTTCCTGAAAAATTTCTGTACTTCTTTTGCTTTCCAGTAAAGTAAAAGGTCAACCGTAGCTATTTCCACAGCTACTTGTACAAATTTAGAGACAGTAAACAGATGCAGTTAAGTTCTTAATTTCAATTCTAGCAGATTTTTCTGCAAAATCATGATGAGGAGTTGGACTGTTTATCTTGAAGTTTTTATCTTCTTGTTTTCTGCACTGAGTGGAGCATGAGCAGTCAAGGAAAAACATAACTGAATTTCTTCATCAGATTTTCATTTCTGTGGAATGGCAAATACGTATATCATTGAGAGAGAAATAGTCCTGTTCCTCTTCCTCTGTGTTCTTATGACTATCTTATACATTTTAATGACTATTTTGCCTATTTATTAAAGTGATTTATTTGTATATAACATAAGAAGAAGTATGTTGTCTATGCCTGGGTGACCAAAAGGACAAAACAGACCTGCAGTGGATATTCCCAGAATACTCTCTGAGCTTTGGTACATCTTCCACAAGCATGTCTAATCTTTCAAAACATATGCAAACATTCTACAACCATGATGTCACCATGAATAATTGCATATAAAAGACCAAAATGTTGTGTTTACTACAGAAATTGCATCATTACTGCAAAAAATCTGGGCTTATGATCCCACTTAGAAAGCTCTGATTTTCTCGTTGAAAGCTCAGAACTTAAGGTTTGAAGTCCCTGTGGAAGCTGGAATTGATGTACCTTGTATCACAGAGACAGGCCTTCCCATTCTCTTCAACTTGACAAGTCACTGTAATGACTTTCAACAAGATAATGCAGGAGGAGGATCGCATTAGAAATCCCCCTCCATCTCTCCCTCCTTGAAGGCACAAGCCCTTGCCTGAGAAACAAATTCTCTCAACTTTATCTAAAGAGGATCAAACACCTTCTGCTGTTGTTCCCAGCCATTGTTAATTGTTGCTAATTTCCAACACCTCATTAATTATTTGCGATTAAAGATGTGAGCGAGGCAAATGTCCTTCACCCATGGATAGTCACAAGAATGGATCATTAATAACTACACAAATTTTTTACTTTTGAAGTTGAGAGGGAGCTGGTGTGAAAGTCACTTTGTTTGCAGGAAAAGCCTGGTGCAGATTCAGGGTATCATTTCATAAAGGGCTAGGTGTGAAGAATGCCTTGACATACAAAAGAAACAAAACAGGGAACAGCAATAAAACTGGAGTTGATGTAATCAACAGTTGTCAGAAGTAACACCCTCCTCTCTGCATTACTTCTCATTTAACTTGTTTTAAAATGATAATTTTGATTCAGTATGTGCTGGTGGTACTTTCTGTACATAAAAGTTTTAAATCCTCTAAAAATGCACATAAAATGTATTCTTTAGGATGGAAAGCAGCACATTAGGCTATCTCATCTTATTATGGTAAGTCTGAGAAGCCTCAGACAGTACTGAGACCATGAACAAAGTAGTAGTATAACAGTCTCCAATAAAGGAAATCACAACATAGATAGCTCAAACAGGTTTCAGATATATGGATCTGGTTTTTAAGGTGGTGCTCAGGAATTGCCCTTTATCCTAGGAGCTGGGAAATAATGCTTATAATTGTTTTCTGCATAGCAGAAAAGGAATTTTTTTCTGCCCCTTTCCAGCTTGCATTCGAAGCTGAGCTTCTCAGAGAGATTTCCATCACAGCAAGGTTTGAACCTTCTTAGACAAAATTTTGACTAAATCTACAGGTTATGTACCATAACCTATTCACTGTTGGTTTTGACTTGTGGGTCTGCTGTACTGTACCCATGTAGTTCTTGTCAGAAATCCATTAGATGCCGTTGCTGGGACTTGCTTGTCTTTGACTGTTGGTACCTGATACTCAGGTGAGGTGGCAGGCTTTAAGGCTGTTAGATCAAGGTAATCTTAAAATATATCCATTCTGCAGCTTCTCTTTATCTTTTTACGTGTCAACTTTCACTTTTATCTAGAATGTTTGGTCACACTGCGCAGACATTTGGTAATGACAGCTCCATGGCTGGCTGAAAATCCGCATGAGATTATAGCCTGAAAACCAGAATTGGATTATAGGCTGGTCATCTTTCACCATTTTAGCTGCAGTGACTGAGTAACTGCCAAAGAGGGGTAGTAGCTTCTTCCACTGCTGCAGCCAAGTCCAAGTAGGGTTGTCATAACCACCATTTGCCATTGTTAACAGCCTGGTATATTCACTTTAATTAACTTCTTTTAAAAAATATATTAATATATAAAGCAATCAATTGCAATAGCTGGGAAGTTTACACACTACTCCTTTGTGCCTCTTTAATGGGCTCCACACATTCTTCAGAGTGTGGGTGGGGTGTAGTTTTGATTTCTACAGAGTAGACATTTGTTTAGGTGCTGCAGCTTATTCCAAAAAATAATTGTGAAGAAGAGCCAAGAGGCCATCTGGGCAAAGACTAAGAATCCTTTTCTCTTAAGGCAAGTTACTTATAAAAATAGTTCCATATACTGTCCATTGCACAGGAAATCTGAAGCAGAGCCAGGAAATATATCCAAGTCTTCTGAGCTACGTTGTACCTTTTAACACCGGAGAGGTCTTCCAAAGCTAGACTTGAATTCAAGACCTCAGACATCCAGTTCAGACTGCCCCATAACTGTAGATCCCCCGATACTTAAAAAGCTCCTGAAGAATGGGGATTCATTATGTTGTTGGATCTTAGCTAATCACAATACAATGATCCCCCTTTACTTGCGGGCTGTTGGGTCTGGTCCTCCTTACACGAGTCGTGGAATCCGCGAAGATAGTGAACCCACTATGTAATCAAGGATGCCACGCCTGTAGCCACACCCCCTCCTCTAATAAGGTCTTGAGGATGGTCCTGAGAGCGGGACTTGTCTCAGATGTCTCCTGAGATGTGCTCCAGATGTGCTCCACCAGGGCCGAGAAGACTGGGTTCGCGGTAGGTTCTGCGCACGCGCCAGGTCCCACAACTTGCTGGAAAATCAATAGCAAATCTCGCAAATTACGGATCGCGACTATGCGGAGGATCACTGTAGTACCTAAGTAGCGCTACTTTTATCTATTTTTCTTTGCTCCACGATGTGAAATAATGGGCTAAATAACACAGACTTAGATATTTTCTTCTCTAAAACCTTCTGTGTATATTATAAACCTAAACAGTGCCTTGAAGGCTGAAAAGGGCAATTAGATTATGTGTTTATTTCTACAGATTGTGAAATTTCATCTCTCCTGACATTGTCTCACACCTTTTAGTGAGTCATGCAATATTCCACACAGGCCTCGAGCTTTGCTTAGAGAGCAATAGGCAAAATGTCCACCATGGTCCTGATCATTTTGCACCTATAGCTGGTAACCCTCAGTAATTAATGATTTGGTAGTCAAAAATAAAAGTTCTCTGTAAAAAATACAGGGACTTTGCAAACACTTAAATATTATCTTCAAAAAATATGCAGTGCATATTGTGATCTGAGGATTTGATTAAAACACTAAATTATATTCTATAGCCTTGTCTCAAGTTTCACTTTAGAACAGATAAAACCTTTCCAGGAAGTGTTTTCACCAGATGCTGGATCTGTATTTATTTTAGAAGAGTTGAAGTATAATGAAGTACCTGACTTCAGACTTTACAAGATAAGAAGTGCCTAGCTGGTGCGAAAGCTTCATTTTTAATTCATTCTTCATTATGGGAGTTGTTCTCTCTGGGAGAGTGAACTGTAATCAGGAGCATAGCCAGGACAGATAAGGCACATGAACCCTGGCCTGAAAGCTGACAAACTACCACAGCTGAGCAGTCAGTTATACTGGAGACAGATCTCTTTCAGGGCCTAATTCAAGCTGAATTTATTCTCAGTCACCTCCAAGAAAGGCTCACTAAAGATGGAATGCACCATAATGATATATGACTTTA
This sequence comes from Pitta sordida, assembly GCA_013390025.1. Lineage (NCBI taxonomy): Eukaryota > Metazoa > Chordata > Aves > Passeriformes > Pittidae > Pitta > Pitta sordida. The sequence goes on from WEKX01026104.1 coordinate 37,609, forward strand.
AAAAGTTTATAATCTATGTGCCTACAGGTTTTCCACAGTAGATAATAAAGAAAGAGAAGACAACAAAGCCTTCCTCTACACATCTGCATAACAATATGTACTCATGCGTGACACAGAAACTCATATGTGTATATAAAATTATAATTGCATATTACAGTATTTATTACAGTGGAATTAAGACTTAATCAAACAAAATCACAATCAACTGGATTTAATGAATTTGAAAAAACTAAACCCAGCAAAACCATGATGCTATGTGGGTATTCTCTTTAACATGTTTTGTTGGAAAAACTTTTTATTTGGTTTGAAAATTAAATTTCTGATCCCAGTTTGTGTTTTTATGTACTCTGCCATGATAATTGTTTTCTTGGTTTGCATGATGACTGACATATGAATAGTGCTTTATGTGTACTTTGCTTGTATTGCAATGCAATTCCTTTGTGAAGGAAGCAATGCACCATTGCTTTATTATCTCATCCAGTACCCAGTGTGGTGGTCCTAAATGCTGCTGTATGCTACTTCAGTATAATTAATGTATGGTCATGATGCTTCTATTTCTCTGTTTCTCTCTGTACTGATTAAATTCATGACTCCTGTATAGCTGATGAAAGTTTAGTATTAGACCATCCTGAGACTGGAAAATCTTGTGTTTCTATATTGAAGAGAGACCAAGAGTAAGAAACAAATAAATAAACAAAGTTTTAAAAGGAAGCAAAATTCCTGGAGATAAGGCACAGCTATCAGATGTTTAAATGGAGATATCTGTAAGTGAGAATAGATAATTGTGTCTCCAAACACTGTATGCACAAATACCAATTTGTAAATGAAATTGTAAATTGATTGTTATGGACCAAAAATTTGGTTCTTCACATACAGTGGATATATTTTTTTTATTTTGAGGGAGTGTTTAGCTTTAATCTGACCTGAAAAGGTGAAGTCTGCTTTTTAATTATCAACATAATGCTTTATAATTCTTTAGTTGTAAGCAAAACTCTTTCTTCACTTCAAAATAAAAGCAGAAATCCTGCAACCAGTGTATTTATTATTAACCCCCAGGGACTGGGGGTTAATATCCAATAGCTCATAACATCTTTATTATAATGCATTTATAATGATATACTGGAATGATTCTGTAGCTAAGTATCTAATGTCAAAGACTAGATTTGATGTGGTGGAAAATGTCGTATCCTTGGGTAGCTCTAGGGAAAATGAGGCCTCAGCCAGTACTTTCTATGTAATTCTACTAACTATAATAAGAATAGGGGTAATTGCATTAATGTCGATTAAGCTATTAATAATGCCCATCTTGTCATTCCTCAATACAGCAGTCACTTGTAGATGCTACTGTCGCCTGTAAAGGCTATACACAAATGAGATCATGGCTTATTTATGCTTTAAAACCTGGCTGACAGCCAGTCTTGTATCTCTTGTATACCATCAAAATACCTTCTGTTTTGGAGAGAAACTACCCAAGCTACTTAAAGAGGTGATGTCCTGTAGCTGTGATGTTGATCATTTTATGCTAAACGCAGGTCCTTGATAATTTACAGATCCCCCTGGGATACCAGCAGGGCACTCTGTGTCACTTCCGTTCCTGCCACAGGAAGTTTTGTCATGACTGACAGTGAAGTTCTTTGGAGTAATGCTTGCAGCATCTCTGTTCACTTGAACTGTCATCTCCTTTGATGACTTCAGGTTTCCTGTGATAGGCCATAACTTGTTGTGCAACTGCCCTTGCTAATCATCTGTTGTGGGCTCTACTATTTTGGCTGCATTTGTGAAACAAAATTCTGTTTCTAATGTCACTTAGAGAGCATTAATTTGTCTTAAGTAGGATCATTGCTAGACCATTTAAAGAGAGAGTCCAGCAATAATGCAAATGGGGATCTAATCTCCAAAAACAAGAGTACAGATCTATATTTAATAAAATATAAAAAACCCAGAACAGATCTATATTTAATAAAACAGTGGCTGGAAATTGATGCAATAGTTTCACAAAATCAAAGCCTACTTGATGTGTTGTGCAATACTTCAAAGATGGTGTTCCAGCATTCATCATCAGCTGGAATGTGCAGAAAACCATCATTAGGAAATTCCAAGGGTTACCAAAGCGGTCACTGTCAGAATTGTGCTGTCCTTCAGACAAGAGGAGAGAAAACTGTGAGAGGAACCATTCAGTCAGAGCTCATGACAAATGAGAGGCCATGGCCAATTCCCACAGGAAGACAGAGAGAAGTACCATGATCTGCCTACATCAAGGTGCAGGAAAGGAGGCAACAGATGATATGTATGCATTAAGGGCAAGAGAGGAAAGGGAAGTGAGAATGAGACTGGAATTGTTTGTGAACACCTCTTCATATTCTAATGCTGCTCACCCCCCTTCTGTCTCCAGAGGGTCTAGGGTAAGGTTATAATAGGTGAAATTGTTTTTGTAATAAAGTTGGCTGTATCTCTAGGCCATAAATCACAGGTTCAAGTGCTCAAACTTATACATTTCTCTCTTGCCTCACTCTCTCTTTCTATTTCTATTTTGATTTGGACAAATCACGGAATTGAAGGCAGGAAGAGTGAATAATTCTTTAATCCCTACAGAGAATAATACATTTACAAATGACTTATTAGGCTTATTTTCTGAAGAATTACATTCTATTTTCTTCTACCAAAGGAAAATATAATTTCAATGAACCTGTTACTATTTCCATCTGATTTGAACTGACTTCCTACCACAAGGTTTTAATGAGTCTATAACTGCTGAGAGAGGTAGACATTAGATGGACTGCCTCTGCAAGTTTGTATCCTATGCAGGTGAATCTTACCCCTAACTCAGCTTTCATTTATTCCTTCCTTACTCATTTATTTCTTGTTCCAGTGAAGTTAAAGTATACCCAGTAATGTGCTGTGTCTCAAAACATGTAAAACAAAAGAAAAGAAACTCTTGTCTTTACAATTATTAGCATTTAAAGAACAGCTTAGACACATCCTTGTCCATTTTTGTCCCTTTTGAGTCAAAACTTTGTCACCTCTGTTAACTAGGCATACTTAAAACAGCTGTTTAAACCCTCGTCTCTCATTTAAATTTCTTTCATAACTTCTCCCTATAAGTACATTCCAGTAAAAAAATGTCTTCTCTGTTTAAATAAGGATCCAATGCAGAATGAGAATGAATGTTGTCATCTGAAGTGCATTTCAAATGTAATAAAGCAGAAAGGAGTTCCTGGCCCCTGTGTCAGTTGTAAGAGGGTGCATAGTGTGATCACTATAGCTCAGTGGCTGCAAAGCAGAAAATGAAGATTGTAAAAATGTCACATAAAGAAAAAATGCACAGTGGATTCATTTTGCGATGCTCATAATTCAGTAATGCCTTTAAGTAGCTAGAAGAAATATAATAAATGTTTTTCCACAACATTGATCATACTGTATCAGAGGAAATATTAGTGTGCAGGGAGCCATGATTATGCTGGTAGTAATTCTCGGTGCAGAAAACTCCTAGAAGATGGGACCCTTTATAGGCTGAACTTTTATTGGCTGCAGTTATTTACCTTTAAGAATACACCTAATACTCTGTCCTGTAGCTAAATATTTTTGTGGAAACTCCAACCAGCAACTGTCAGTAAATCAGAAAACCCACTATGACTTTATAGAATTTATATTTTCTTATGGACAGTCTGACATGTTCTAATATACAAAAAATGACCAATCAACCATGTAAAACGAATTTTCCTGCTGCGTTCCAAAATCTGGATTTGGTCAGACAGAATAATTGTGCATGATACCATAAAACCATTGCCTGCAAGTATAAAGTATCCTCAAGAAATTCAGTGTTAGATTAGGCAATCGATTAAAGTTAGGTTATCTTCTGAGCGTTATAAGCAATCATGCATGTCCCACCATGGATGACCTCTTTACCGTACTACAAAACCCACCTAAAGTCAGCAAAACTCATCTGGGCTTTGGGCTGTGAGGAGGCACCCAGCATGGGTTCCCAGTGCCTGTCTCTTGCTCCTCAGGCTGGGCAGGACGTGGTAGTGCTGGAGTGGGTCAGATGTACCGGAGGAGAAGCACAGGCACCTGGGGGACCCCAGCCCAGCCGTGCCCAACTTCAGGGGTGGCACATAGGCACCGGGGATCAAGGAAGGAAAGCAGTGCCTGAGGTGAGGAAAGCGGAGGATACCAGAATGTTCTTCCATGGATGCCGAGATGGCCCTTTCCCTGCACTGGAGGTTGGAGAGACAGAACATGATGTTAGTCAGGAGGGTTAATCTGCCAAAGTGCATTACTGGCTTCTGGTCTCTGAAATATGCTGTTCTCTCTAGAGGAGGCACTAGAATATTCATGATCATTTATCTTAAGCTCCTTTTCTAAAGGATGGTTGAACATAGTTATAACTTTAAGTAAGGAACTATGCGTATGTACTCCCAAAGTACAACAGGATCTGATGGGCCAGGGACTGAAAGAGGAAGTCCACTGTGCTGATCATTGGCTCAAGCCATAAAGAGCGTCTGGTCTCAGAAGATAGGTTGGACTTGATGATCTCTATGGTCTTTTCCAACCTTACTGATTCTGTGATTCTGTGATTCTGTGATAGGGATTGTTGTTCCCCTGAGTAGATGCTCCCTCAGTCTTGAAACTTTAACCATTTGCAGCATTTTTCTTGAAACATACTCCATGATTTTTCTTACATTTAAAATAACAAGGTTGTATTTTCTTGTTTAGCATAAAAAACACAATCACACGACCTACTATGGGCTAGAGTAACCTGGGTTGGAGACTAAAGGTCAGTTCTGTGTGATCTGTTCCTTGGCTGCATTAGTGCTTTGTGACATGATCTTAGGCAAGTCATTTAGACTCTGTACTTTAGTCTATCCATCCTTAAAGTGATTAAAATTGTGAGCACATCTGTCACCAGTTGTCACATGGGAATTAAATCGCTGAAGGCCTTTGGCAGGTTGTATCACAAGAAAACTGTGCAAGTCTGAGAATCATGAAATGAACAAATTCTGTTGTCCATTTTCATATGACTTTTTTAAATAGTGGGGGGGTATTTTAATGCTCTAGTGAATGAATTACTATGGCAATACTTTATTCTGTGTAGCTTTATATAGAATGCACACATGTATATCAGTTGAGGGGGGGGGTGTGGTGTTTATTTGCATATGAATATTAAAATTTTGAATGCAGCAACCAGAAGTGTTACCTTAGTACAAAGGACAGCTGATCACTTAAAAGCTATCACTTAAAAGAAACTCAGTACCATATAGGAGAAGGAGGGGTGGGACTTTAGAGTACTAAATCAGCAACCCTAAATGACAATTGATGCTGAGGTTAGTCACAGTCTTGCTTCAGTGGTGAATGAATACACACTTCAGGTAAAGCATGATCCAGTACCAGGCCTGTGCAGCTCTGCACAGTCCAAAATGTTCCCAGCCTGGAGCTCAGTGCTCTCCACTCCACGGGGCACTGCCCCAACCCCTGCACAGCCCCCTAAACACAGAAAAGGGCACTCTGGTTTGTACTGTTAAAATCTGCCCACGGAAACAATGAGAGGATTTTACATCCACTCAAGAGGTGTTGCTCTGATTCTCAGTAGTTAACATTTAACCCAAAGGCTGCTTGCTACCTATCGGGGGAGAAAGGGCGGAAGTGTTCATTTATTCTATTTGAAATAGTCATTCCGTGGTATCCCCGGGGGTTATCCGAATGTGAGTAGGGACAGCGGCCACTGGATGGCACTGTTGCACACGGTTGGCAGGAGCGCTGACCTCCGGAAGTGCGTTGGTGCGGGGTCAGCAGCCACGCAAAAGCCACCAGCCTGCATGACAATAAATTACTATAAATTCCCCCAGTAGCTGTCCTAGCGCTTCCATATGCCCTTGCTACAAGGAAAAGACCCAAAAATAATAATAATTTTTTTAAACGCCACAAAAGCCGACCAACCAACCAAAAAAAATCCAGCAACCAACCAACCAAATATCCCCACATATTTTATAACAGAGTTTATTTATTTGAATCTAACTTAATTTGGGTTTATGTAAAACGAAACACTAGTAAACCCAAATATTTTAGTTCCTCTGCACACCTTTGTCTGCTCACGTGAATGTGAGGAAGCTGAACTTAGATTGACTCATTGTCAGGGGGACCTAATTTAAAACAAAGTAGACCAAGCCACATTAATTTTCACTACAAATATAAATGGGACTAGTGGTTTTGAAAATAATTTACTCTTTTAAATATGTATTAACCTATGACTTCTTATGCTTCTATGAGAATGTGCATTTGATACTGGGAAAGAAAAAAACCTTTTTAAGTATATTGAGAAAATACCGTTAGTATGAATTCAACTGGATGTCTGTGTTCTTTATTCCCATTCTTTTTCCTTTGCTTGAATGTTAGAGTACATAAAATGTAGAATAGTCACAGACTTAGATTCTAGCTATGGGATTTCTTTCTGTTTGTGTACATTATCACAAAATTATGTTGCCTGCCATCTATGGGATGCTTTGATCCAAAATTTCAGTCATTGTTTCCACATTTAGGGGCTGGAATGTACATCAAAGTGGGTGTACTGAATTTGCTGGATGCCAAAGCAGTACAATAACATGCAAAGGATATAAGCAAATCCCAGAGGTAAAATGTGCTGCCAAATCTTGCACATAATAGAAGCTCTAAAGTGACAGTCTGTCTTTGACAAATGCATAATGATATCAATGCCAAGGGAAGGAACTAGAATGCTGAAAGGTGAATAAAAGAGTTGGGAACAATTCACTCCATTTACACATTTCCTCAGTGTGTTTTCACACAACAAGGAAAGCAGATGAGACAAATGTATTAGGTAATCATTGGAGAGGACCGTAAACCTGCTGAGGTTTTTTTGTAACCTGGTTACTTCCTTGGCTTCTAATGAGTTTTCAAAAACAAAACATGGTTAGAAACAGTTCATATGCTGAAAGAAAAAAAATCTAGGCCACAAAGAATGCAAAAAATGGTTAATTCTCTTTTCCTTTGACAAGATCACATTTAGTATCCGTATAGTAATTGCAATATGCTGTTCTCTTTTCTGGTTGATGGATTCCTAAATGCTTCAAATAGTTTCACAGGCAAGTTAAGGATTCCATATGTATTCACTAGGTTTTCCAACACTGGGAACTAACAGGGTTATTTAAATGGGTGCTATAATGTAAAAACATGAGAATCACTGCACAAAACCTATCAATTTATCTTGTAAAAGATCTGAAACCTACTTGTTCAATTCATTTTATTTTCCTTTCTTTGAAAGAAAAGAAAAAAACAAGCTCAAAGCAAATAATAGCTGTAAAACCTGTAACAAAAGGCTTCCTTCCCCAGTATGTAGAACACTTAGCAGAGGCGAGTCTCGGGTTATTTAGCAGATCTTAGTGTGTTCTGGAGTATAGGGTTTTTTCCCAAGCCTGCATGTTAATGGTCATCAGAGGGAGTCTGACAGAGGCTTGCTGAAGTGCAGCGCTCCTGCTGCAGCTAGTCAAATATTCAGAAGGAAGTTCTGTTGTAATAAAACTTCAAAGAGATAACGATTGAGGACCTGCTCTTCCCCCATTAGTTTTCTGCCCTATCTCTGGCAGCTGAATAGTCACCTCCAGTTTTCATTTGACTGGTGACTGGAAGCATGGCTGCCACATGTCAAGAGTGCTGCTCAGGTAGTAAGTGTATAGTCATCCAGCCGGCATTTTGGCCAGGTGATAGCCATATTTGGTTTTATGATTAGAAAAGGACTATTCCACCTTTGAAAAAGAGAATGTCAGCCTTCTGCGGGAAAAAGTGGCATAGTCTTGCCTGGGCTGTGGTTGCTGTATTCCAGCTACAATGTATAAGGAGCAGTTTAATATGTAAATCTAGGCAGGGTAACATTCCTCCTGCTCAGTAACTGAGGAAAAAGCTTCTGACTGGCATGGGACTAAGTTGAGACTGAAGGGAGTGTTTCCATTGCCTAATTACATGGATTTTCTGTTGCTGTTGACTTTGGGGCAGCCCGTTAACACCTCAGGGTGCACCATAACTTATTTTGTCTCTTGAAACATCCCACAGAGGCACATACATTGTTTAAAGCTGTCTCTGTCTTGCTCTTCCTCCCCTTTTTCTCTTTTACCCTGAATCTACAGATTTTCTACTGTGCTTTGGTAAAGTGCAGCAAATAATGTAATTCTTTATAGATATAACATCCTGGTTTGTGCAAGCAATTAGGAAACTGAATGCCGTGCCCAGATGGGGACCTGATCCTGTATGCCTTGGCTCCAGTCCTGCATTAGATTTGTAGGGAGTGTGACCTACATTCTCTTCCAAAGAAGGCTGGGTAGGAAAGGACATCTGGTTTGGATTGTGGTTGCTACTAAAATCTCTTATGAAGCAGGAGAAAGAGCTGCAAGTGGTCAGGCAGAGATGCATCTGTTATCATAGAACAGGATACATACAATCACCACTGAGGAAACTAGAGAAATAGACATTGTAAACTACATCAGGTGATGTCCAGTACTGAAGGAGGGAGTGTCTAGTTAATTGCATTTCGTAGGCAAAGTGTCTGACCCCATGTCAGCCACCTGCTAACAATGAGAACAAGCCTGTTCTGACCGCATTAAGATTGTCTCAGTGATAAGGGAAGAAAAGCTGAAACCATCAAGAGCTGTGAGATTCATGGACAGGCAGCCACTTTGCCAAAAAGGAAAAAGAGTAGGTAAGTACCAGCACTTTCAGGACAATGTTAACATCTCCTGAATGTCCCCAAAGACATACTGGTTGCCAGAAATATAAATCAAAATATCACTATTTCTGCAACTCATTTGCCTCATTGATCTCTTCTGTTGCATACTCCTCTCCTGTCGCTGGAAGCAATGCTGGGCAGATCAAAAGACCTGAACAGACCAGACAGAGATATGGAGATCAGAAACTCAGGTGGAATTCCTGCAAAACCTATTTGACAGTCAAGCCACAGCATGAAGGTGAACATGTAGCTATGCCTAAGACTGGAAGGGTATTATTTACCTTGACTGTTAGTGATATTCTGTAAGTTGCTAGGCAAATATTGAGCACACACTAAAAGAAAAAAAAAACCAAACAAACCCTTGAACAGTTATTTCCTAGCCTGGAAAGAATGACTTTAATCTAGGAGTTAAGGAGAGAGCTGGCAAAACTCCATGTACTAAAATACTCCCCAACAACTTGCATGAGGTTACAAAACTATATGTAATAGAGACATGTTTGTTCCTAATAAAGTCACACGGGCAAGAAACAAAATAGCAGGTCAGTCATGAGTATTATTAACAATCATACTGAAAAATATAAAGAATTAACAAGGAAAACCAAAAATCTCGTACTTGATTATGATTACATCTGAATTGGAATAACAGAGATTTGATGGGAGCATTCATATGGCCGGAATATTAATATAAAGGATACAGATTCTTCAGGAAGGAGAAGCAAGTTAAAAGAAAGGAAAGTTATCACATGCTCAGATGTCCAAAATGGAGCTCAAAGCATACACGTGATGGTAAAGAAGAAACAGACATAGGTAATATCACGGTTAGTGTCTCCTACTAAGCATTAAATGTGGAAGTTCAAGCGAAGGACCATGTTTGTAATTAAGTAGCAGAATCTTCTAAGGCCTTGAAATCTATGTTCTTTAGCTATCAAACTGTTGGCAAAGGTATTGGTCAGCAAATTCTTCGTTGATGCTAGTTAAAAGGGAAGAACGAAAGGTGAATCAGTGTTCCAAAAGAGTTGAGGCTTGTGGGGTTTTTTCCTAGTCTGTTTTCCAATTTTTGAGAGACTTTCTCAGATACTCGCTTGCTTTTTACATTGGCAAAAGAATCTTTTGGACTTGCTGATCAAGGCTTAGGCATCCTATTGGATCTGATGATATCTGTGCTTTGCTTGGAGCAAGGACAGCAAAGACAACAGGGAATTGACCTTCCCTAGCACTGTTTAACTGAATAATGAAAGTGTAGGGACTGTGTTTAAAGCACAGTGAAAATCGGGCTCATTTTAATATGGATTCAGCTTAGCTGCAGAGCCCTTGTGTTTGGACATTAAATTCAGAGCAAGACTTACTTTGGATTTTGCCTTCCTCAGAAAAATTATTCTTGCCAGACATCTTTTCAGTCCTATAACTTAACTAGACCTCTCAGCCAGGACTAGACAACACATCTTTCTCAATTTGCTGACTGGGGACCTATTCCATATTACTTCCTTTCTTTTGCTCACATTTGCAGGCTCCCTCAATATGTGCTGTACACTGTTCAGGAGTGCACACTGTGACTGTACCTTAACTCTTTAAATTCCTGATATGTGTAATGTCTCAGGGAGGACAGTTAATTCTGAGTGCTTATGAGACCCTGTTTCACTCAATCAAGTACTGTTTGTTTCTGATTTTCTCTGACATTCAAAGGGACTAAGCAAATGTTCAATACTTTCCTCTGTGTGAATAGTAAGAAAGCAAGGTCTGAGAAATGTGCATAAGATATGACACTATTCCATTGCAGAACATTGAGGGCAGCAGCACTTGGGTAATGTGAATCTGACAAATAGAACTCACAATGCATAGAAAGAGAAAAAGATAAAGCAGCAAAAGTAAAGTGATAGTCTTCAGAAAGAGAGTTTTCTGAATTTAGATAATTGGGAAGCAAGTTCAAGAGAAAAGGATATATGATGCTGTAACAGCTGAAATATTTTGTACCTTTTATTGGATCAGACTCTACTAAGTGCATCAACTGTAGCAGCTGGTAGTGTAATTAACACCAGCCAAAAAGGGTAAAACCTTTGCCTAGGATAACACAAAGGCCAGACAAATGTTTTTCGTTTTCTTGACACACTCTTAATTATCCCAGAATCAAGTTCATCATGGCCACCTCAAATTTGCTAGCAATGTTTGGAGGACACGGGGAAGACCAATGAGAAAAATTTAAAAAAACCAAATGTGACACCAGTTCTTTCAGAAAAGGAGAGGAAGATAAAAGGAATTCTGGCTAGCCACTTGCCTATTTATTAAAAATATTTTTCCATAATTCATAATGAAATTCAAGCCCGGAAAAATGAAGAGAGAATAAGTGGTGGCCAATACGAATTTGTAAAATTCAATTAATAGAAATTTATCGGCAACTAATCATGTCAAATCAATTTCACTTCCTCTTAAAACAAGGTAACAACAGGTCACAAGTAAAGTGGAAAAATGACAGGTCACAGGAATTCCAACTGTTTGACGTCATCTTTTATGACATTGTCTTGAATAACCATCTCAGTACTGTTTAAGGCCTAAGCTTGTGTATTATATCAAGTTTTGGGGCACCAAACTCCTAGAAAGACATAAAGGTAGTTAGAGTCCAGGGGAGAATAACCAGGTCACTACAACATGACATATATGAAAAATTGGAAAACATGTATTGTATTTCCTTCTCTAGAATAAAGGAGATTGATGGGCCATAAGAACAGCCTTTGATTTTATTTACAGCAGCCTTTTACAGGAATTATTTCTGTTCTCTGTGGTAGATAGAAAAGATTTACTCTGACAAATTCAAATTAGACCTTAGCAAGCAGCTTTCTGACTCTAAAGATGGCAAAGCTGATTTTTTGAGAGGGTTGTAGAGTCTTCATCACTGAAAATGTTTAAGAATGGGCTTAAGAGGAACATCTCTCAAATTAAACTTGCCTAGAGAGAGGGCAGAGACCTCCAAAGGAATCTTATTTTCCACTGATTCTCGGACACAAAAGTCAAATGCCTGTAAGCTGCGGTTTCTGTTCCATCCAGGGTAGGAGATCTCTTTGTAGTGCAGTAGAATATCCATGCATTACCTGCCATGAGTTGCAGCAGCAACTGAAATGATACACCATTGGGCTGGAAGCTGAAGTGTCTGGCCAGGTTCCCTCATGTGCTCTGGTTTTATTCTCACTACCTGACACTATTATTTGTCACCTGTGCTGTAGTCAATCTTCTCTTGTACAATCAATCTTTTCCTGTGGAAATGCAGAGTGGTGTTAGACACCTTTTTTACAAAGTCCTTTACTCTCCTTGTGTTTTCTCCACTCCTATGCATCATTCTACAGCTGATAGGAAGTAATGATGAAATTTAGCTCAACATAATGTTTTTCCCGAACATATAAACTTTTGGAATTGTAATTAGAATTTCCAGAGTCCCCAGTAAATTAAAGCATTTGGCTTTTCCATTGTTTCAGAGCTAATTATTAAAGTAACTAAATGTTCAAGAACATAAAAATGTACAAATGGGTTAGTTGAATGGACGTGGTAAGATTTCTTCTAACATGCAAAGCACAGTATTTATGCATTAATTTAATCAGGGAAGAAAAATATTGAGTAGGTGATGAAGTAAAAATTATGAGTGTGTATTATGTTTTTGCCATACAGCTGAATAAACACATTCAATGACAGACTTTGGCAGGAGCAGCAAAGATGTTCTTGACAATGGCATGAATAAATATTAGGTGGTGTACACAATTCGCTGTATTCCAGGCCTTGAGCAAAACCAGGTGAGCTTTGCCTGGAAAATTTGAAAGAAACAATGTAAGCATGTTGGGGAAATGTAAACATCTACAGTATTCTCCCCAGCTGCTTTGCTGTAACATTTTCATTTGCATCAACAACTCTGTCGTTTTTATCTTCTCTACTTTCCTTGTACTTCTAGGAATCAATTAAACTCCCAGCTGCTTTAGAGTTCATAGTAGGGACTTCAGTAATATTGCCTAAATGAAGGACTTTATGCCTATTAAACAAAATACACAGATTGTATCAATTTCCATTGCTGCAATTAGTTTACGAAAAAGGGAAATAAATATTCTGATATTCTTAGTGGTCAATATAAAAGCAGAGAGATATCTTCTAATAATATTAAATGGAAATTGTAGAAAACTAGAGAGTGGCTTTACGACATGGATATGGGCTATGGTAAATAGCTAGTTGTAAGACCTAGGCCTGTCAATATATCTGTCAAAAGAATGATTGACAATATGGAGGAGAATTGCCTTTTAAAGATTATTTTTTCTCCAAAGCTGGTTTAAAACTGTAGTCACTTGCTAGAGCCTACAACAGTATTGGTAGCTCAAGCGCAGTTGACTGCTTATGAGAAATGAGAGATGGGAACATTCTACAGTGCTCTACTCTTTATTCTGACTCCACTGAGTGAAATTTCATTCAAGGTTACCCTCACATCTTTAGTGTTCAGAAAGATATTTCTGAAAGTACTGCTTTTTCATCCTCATTTTTGTAATGCTGAGAATATTCTTAATTAGTATTGGAACAATATTTTCCACCGACAAATAAAAATTAAACTTAATGTGGAATTTTCTCTCATTAGTTCTATTCTCTACTGATCTCATTTGCAATTGTGCAATGTTCGTTTCAGAGGTAGTTCTTAAGTGTAGGTCTCCTGTGTCACTTCAGAAAGCAATAGGGACAGTCTGCTTGGAATTCCAAGATTAAGCTGTTGTGGCCTTGTAATTCTAGAAGGGATAACAATGTCTCTCCTTTTTTATAACATGATGTCTGGGATTCTTCTGTGAGTCTCAGTAAGAATAAGCCTGCAACAGAAAAATCTTTGGCATAGTTGGGAAGGAGAGAAACAGTTCATGTCGCTTCTGCAGTTTCTTTTCTGGAATGAGTTCCAGAAATAATTCAGAGCAGCTTCAGATTCCTTGACCATCTATAGCCTCATAGATATGTTTTTGAATATAAGGACAGATGTGGCATTAAGCTGCCCAGCCCATAGCTCCCCTTATTTACATGCTCTCCCTGTTCTGTGAGAGATATGAGATTTTGTGAGGGTATATATGACCTTCCCGTGAGAACTTCAAAGGGACTGGACATGGCACATTTTATTTATGCTATATTTTTTACTGGAAATAAACAGAACAAAATAAAAATCCATTTTCTGTGTTTGGTGTCCTGTCCTCTGACCCTTTCAGAAGTGAAACCATTGGACTCAAAACCTTAAAACACCAAGTGGAGTAGCAAACAGTAATATACTGGTTAAAAAGTTTCGAGACTATTTTTGTACATCATCTTTAGATGTTGAGATGATAGACATTAAAAAAGGAGTAAAAATAGGTCCATTCAGTCTAGAACAGTGTTGGTAGCTGGGGATTTTTGCTGTATTTCTGCCTGTGATTATAATTTTGCATCCATGTACCTTATGGCTTTCTCCTCTAAGCTTGTAGAGATGGTTGATTTGGTTCAAATAACTATATGTCTTGTATCTGCTCCTTAACTATTGTCTGTTATTATTAAACAAGCTGGACATTAATTTTCCAGCTCAAAAGGATCCCAGAAAGGGAGATCAGGATTTGTTTGTAATTGCATATTTTATAAGGAAAGCAGAGAGTTTATTCTGAGCCTCAGCTGAGAGATTGCTTCATCTTGTCATTATTATACCTATTAGAACTATTTCCAAATACTTATTACTGGGGGAAGTTCTTCTGGACTAATTGTGTCTCACCTATGGACAGACACAAATGTATTTTCAGGTACACTTGGCAAGCTGAGAACTGAGATTTTTTAAAAAAACTGACATATACTTTGGAAATTCTAGTCCTAACTACAATTTTTGTGAAAAGCTTGAACGTTTGGGGCCCGGAGCTGGAGTCAGATAATATAATGTTCGCTTCATTTGTTACATTAACTGTCTAGAGATCCATCACTTGCGTCGTATCTCACTAAGATCTTGACAACAGAGATAGGAGTCTGGGAACCTTGGCAGCATGTCATGGTATCTGTGATCATCACATGTGTGTACTGGACATAAAGAAAAGTCATTGCCTTGAGCTACCCTTTCTGAGATATTTTGCAAGCTATCTGTTGTTATGCAGGAGGTCAAAGCATATCCCATCTCAAAGAATTCCTGACTAAGAGGATTTCTATTCTTCGCTGAATGATTGTGAATCAGCTACAGGAAAAACATTAAAATATTCCTGTATATGAATCTTGAGGCAGAGGTTGCTATCCTAATTTACAAATTGTAAGTGAAGTATCATTAAAAAAAAGAGAGAGATTTCCCTAGCTGATTAGCTAGTTCCAAATCTTGAATATGGACTTGCATATTTTTGCCTTTATCCTGTAATTCTTAATTGCAGAATTTTACACCATCTAGAAGCAAAATTTTGAACAAATTTAGCTATGGTTCAGCATAAGTGTGTTTTCAGGGAACAAAACAATTATTGATGTAAAATCAATTTAAATTTCTGTAAATGTTAATGAAAGCTGTGTTGGTAAATTAAAAGGTGAGCAGACTGGTGAATAGGACCAACTCTGAGTCTGAATTGAATACCCTCAGGACATGAAAGGGACTTTTTTTTTTTTTGCTTAATCATTTTGGTAAACTTACATTTACTCATGCAATCTGCTTGCTCCTGAAGACATTGTTTAGGTACTGATATTTGTCTTCCTTTTTTTCTTGTATGTTGTCTATGATAACATTCAAATAAAATTGGTAGGAGAATAGGTGCTTTTTCCATTCTTACAGTTATACTAGTAGACTTAACTGATTATGAAGAAAATATTTTTCAGGGGGGTTTCCCACTAAATATTACAAAACAGTTTCAGAAAGCTCTTCAATACAGTTATTTAAGTAGCTTTAGCTTTAGTTATTGGTTCTGCAGGTACATAGCTTTTTCCAGGAGCACAGCTGTGTTTTGAAAGATGATGTAAGGTAACCCCTGATTTTATTGCCGGGTATTTAAATACAAGTTAATACTTGTAATGGAGCCTACTTCTTTGATTAACCTTGGTAGTGGCTGGGATTTAAATTTGATTACAGTGCCAGAACAAAAATTTTATTTCTCTTTTTCATTCGTCTGTATTTCTACAGTTAGAGAAATGGTTCAATTACTTAAAATACAAGAACAACTGCTGACCTGTATTCAGATCTTCTAACCTGCACATTATTTTGAGGAAGGATTTTGTTGAGTCCATGATTTCATTAAGTTCAATAAATTGATTATGCTTCATAGTTCTTTGGGTTCATATTTGCAAAACTCCTATAGGAACAATTGTTTTTTAGATATTCTCAGGAATATTATATGCCGAAGCATCAATAATGAGTTCTAATTTGTGATTATTTAATGACACATGGCTGATCATAGTACAGAAAAGGCTATCACTGGGCCCATCTCCTGTATTCTGTAAAAGGCACAAGCAAGTAAGACCCTGTCGCTGATAGATTGTGAGCTATGTGAACAGAGGAGTGTTACAGATATGAAAAAATTCTCATCACATTATTACATGAATGCCCCATTCAAGATTTTATCCTGAAAAATTATTCTGTTACCTTTAACAATACATAAATTTAAGCCAAATTTTTGTTTCAAAGAGAGAAATTTTGTAAAATATGTGGATTCCCAGTTTTGTGAATTCCCACGATGATCTGGACTCCTAAGCCATAGAAATAAAGCACCCAGTTTCTCTAAGCTACTATACAGTTTCTTGGCAACTGATTATAAACAGATATTGCTTATAGGAAGTCTATCTGCCTTTTTCTCTTTCTTATTTTAGATGTAATCTGGAATGAAAATCAATGCTGTCATATGGGCTCCAAAAATAACAAATCAACTAATAATTATAATATAAATTGGGATGTAATATTGGATTAAGTCTTTAGGCTTAGTCAGAAGAAGTTATACTAACACAAGTTTTCCAATTCCAAGCAGCAGTGGTGAAAAAAAAAAAAAAAAGAAAACCAAAGCAGAATCCAGTTATTGCCCCACTCCTGTGCATTTGCTCCTGGATGAGAACAGAAGCTGCTTTCTAAACCCAAGGTCTTTGAAGCAGCTGTGATACATGGCAATATGAAACTCAAAGGCAGCTTTGGATCCCTATCTCAGATCCTTGTAGATTTAATAAACAGAGAAAGGAAGCGTGATTTCTTACTTGTCTGAATAAAGACACAGGACACTACCTGTTATGAGTGCTGGAACTAGCTGAATAGGAATTTAGAGTCAAAATGAAAATTTTATGAACCTTCTCATTAACACCATCAAAACCAACCTATGGATATTGACAGATATATTTAAAAAGAGAGAGAAGCTGATATTTGGGCCAAATGGCAATACCTAGGAAAAGCTAAGCCATACAGACAGCAATCATAAATCCAGGTTCTAGGTAATTGTTTCATAATCAGATATGTAAGCATAGGAAAACCAGCAAGGAAAGATGGAGGTAGACATTAAGAAAGAGCTCAGAAGCAGAACCCCTTGCGGCAGGGAACTGAGTGGAAGGCCAGATTAGAAAAAAGAGCACAAAGAGAGTATTTGTTCTTATTCTGCTGATTTTGGACGAGTTCTTCATAAGTGTGGCCGTCTGGAACAGTGTACTCTGAACAATATAAATTCCTCCCTTTGACAAATTAACCTAGAGGTTTCTAAATGTCAGACAATTTTAGCTATTGTTTTAGTCTTTGGGAGAATTTCAACCTGATTAATTTCACTAGAATTTTATGTTAGTGAATTTGTGTTCCAATTAAATTCATCTGATATAGGAAGCTGTGAAGTTACGCTTTTGGGAAAATATTTTTTCTGTATTCTGAAGTAACTAAAAGATTCACCAAATCAATATGACTCCTCCTTCTTGCTACCTTGGATTCTAACACTTCTATGAGGTATCTTAGGAGGATATTAGGTGTTTTAAAATGTAGCCAAATGCAGATTTAGATTTTGAAAAATAAGGGCTGAGCAGCTAAGTAATTCTTGATGAATACTTCTGTGTAAAAAATTCTAAGTGTGCTGTTCTAATTGAGCACAACACTGAGAAGTAAATTATGAATTAACTGTGAAATAAAGTGTTTCAGAATTTGATTTGTATTTTCTTACTGACATATAGTTGTGAAGAAATTACAGAAAAATTGAAGAAATAACAAATGACTTCTTAGTAGATCCAGTTTTTCTAGGAAAGCCTTTGTTCTCTGCCAGAAGTTTTCCATAAAACTACTTTCATCCTTCTTTAAGGATGCACTTGCTTGAAATGTACTTACAGTTCCTGCAGTTCCTGTGTTTAATGAATACATTTCAAACACCAGTGGTACACTCAAAGATTGACTTGAACTCCCTCTTTGCCTTGCTTGGTAGTTAATCACAAACAGGACTTTAGCCTTACCTCCCAAGCTCTATGTTACTTCTACTTTAACAAGCTAAATAAATACCTGGTACAGTTTAACAGTACAGTTTCATGTTCTTCTTTTTCAGCAACCATGTTTAGAGGGTTTCTGTCCTCAGCTGATTTTTCCTCTCTAGGTGTTTTGAAACAAATTTTTTAAAGAGGTGTAGGAAAATAGGTAGGGGAACAGGTTCAGATTAAAGTATTCCTCTGCATTTATCTACTTTTTAAGTGTTATTTTGGATTAAAACCCAGTTCCTTGACCCAGTTCCTGTGTGTCTCTAAAAACAATACATAATGTCAGCACAAGGGAAAGGATGGGGTAGGAATGTAAGCAGAGGGAAAGGGAGTTCCTTACTCTGGAATTGCCACTGAAAATTATTAGAGACTATAGGTGCATAAGCTAGAAAAGACTTGGCACCAGAAATTTAGTTTATAAATGTAAGAAAAAAATAGAGGAATGATTAATTCACTGGAAATACAGTTGGATACAATAAGCTCCTATCAATGCACCTGTTCCCCAATTTTTGGCAGCGCATAAAATAAGAGATTAAATATTTCTCCCTACACATACTGTCTGGCGAGGAGATGGGTATGGGAACACATATATGCAAGCAGGCACTTGTGCAAAGTGCCTTTTTGTTCCCTCCCAATTATGGTGCTTGGCATGGGAACTGAGGGCAGAGGCCTGGAAGCAGGCAGTGGAGGTGGCTCCTAACGTGCAAGATACTGCTGGATCTGGTCCTGTCAAAAACAGCCAGAGAAGGAGATTGCTAGAAACGAGGGCTTGGATGTGGTTTTGATTTAAGATATTTATCTGGATAATTAAACTGAGAAAAATAGATTCATTCTGGGGAATGAAATTATGACAAGTGGTGTCAGCTTTGATTCTATCTGCATAATTTTTTGAGATAGTGTTTTAAACAGGGGTTTAAACATGTAAATTGGCCTAACCTCCTTCCTAGCTGTTGTCTGTGTAATGCAAGCACCCACTCAGAAACACAGAGATCAGACTCTTGATCTCCCAAGTCAAAATTGGAAGCATTTAGACTATAGTAATTATTTTCTGTGGGTTCCTATGACAACTTGATGTTGTTGTTATATGAATGGCTTACTAAAGTTTTAATTATATGTCATTTATTAAGGTTATATTCATTTCTTTCTAAGTCTTTGAAGTAAGAGGTTGATTTAATTGGTTTTCAAGGAGCTGTGCCATTCATTTGCTATTGTTATGAGACATGTATCATCTCCCATTTAATTATTTTTGTTTGAACACAAAAGGTGTCGTCTGCTTTCTGTGATAGCTCCTGGATCCTTCTCTTGCAGCTGCATGTATGACTGTTGTAACCTTGTCTGGAGGGCACTTTTTTAGAGTCAGTAGATTTCTCTTTACATTTCCATGTGAGTTGTGTGAACAGGAGTAGAATAGAAATCCAACTTGTATTTTTGTAAGTGCTATTATTTATTTTAAAAAGAATTCATTTGAAAAATCATAGGCTTGGCTAGATCCTGCAAGCATGTTTATGTTAGAAACACCTCTTTTCTGTTTGGCTTTCAGCATCCCTGGATGCACTGAGCATCCTTTGGAGGATGTGTCCCATGCCAGCTGGGGCAGCTGCCCTGCCTGCTGGAGACAGGGAAGCAGCAGATATTCCACAGCTGCTCTTTCCAAAACAGTTGGGTGTTCTTGGTCAGCCCAAAGCTTGCTCAGGTTTTCTCCACCTGCTACTTACACCTCTGAATCTCTCAGCTCTGCCCTCTCTGTCCTGTACTTTGCCAGGAGTAATGAACAACTGCAACAACCCCGTTGTTTTGGACACTCACAGAGCAAGAGATAGTCCCCTTAGCTGCTGAGCTGGTGATAACTGAAAGGGTGAGTGGACAGCAGAGCTGGGGCACCATGAGCAGCTTTGATGGAGTAAATGGCTGATGAGGCAACAGCAGCTGCAGGACACGTGAACCAGCCCAGAGTGTGATGTGTGGGGCACGAAGATGTAGATTGTTTGTCTCCAGATGTTCCTTTCTATGTGGGGCTAAACTGTCAGGCAGCCTCATATGGGTGATAGAAAAGCTATTGGTGGATTCACAAAGTGAAATTTTCTGACAGGTGCTTTCCACAGTGCAACTGTATTATTTCTGCTGCCTGCCAGCTTGCGCAAAGAACTTTCTAGTTGCATTACATCCTAACCAGCCCTGTTGCAACTGTACTGCTGTAGATATTTCATCAGCAACATTGTACTGTCTTATGTGAAGGCTATTAGCCCTGTTTCAATTATGCTTATTTACTGACATGTTAATTTTTTTCCCCCAGAACTATACATGTTGTCAGTAATACACTAGATTTTTCATCTGTCAGCTGTTTGGACAAAAAAGTTCCATTTGATTTTTTTTTTTCCAAATTTGCAAAATATATGAGTTCAGAACTATTACAATGAAGTCCACCAGTGTTGGAATCAGTGTTGAATGAGTTAAGACAAACTTTATAATTCCTGGATAGAGTGACAAGGTAGAAAGTAGCTGATAAATCACTGTTATTCTGTTATTTTTAGACATAGATGACAGAAATAATTTTCTCTAAATGTACTGCTATTATTCTTAAGCTATATAAAACCCAGAATCTCTTCTCCCAAGTTGGAGAAGGTACCTCTGCTGGGTTATCATTTTATGTGCTTATGTATGTATGAACTGCAGGTGACTATTCAATAAATCCATTTTTCTTGTCATTAATATTAGAAGATTTTCAACTTCCACTTGCATGCTTTATTTATGATCAAGTTCTTGCAATCAGAAATGTGATCTTTAATAAAATGAAATGTATGTGTCTGATGGAAAGAACCATTAATCATGAAGAAAACAACCAATACACATTTATTTCCTTTTGCCGTATTGTCACATTGCATTTCTATAGGTTAATCATGATTTGTAGGTAATATGTAGACATATTTTCAAAGAAATGCTCTCCTTTAATGCATTGTGAGTCCAAATAAACAAGAGTATGTTCAGTTCCTTTTTCTATTCAGAGAGCAGGGCAATCCAATGTCCATTTGCCTCTGCTTTCCTTCTAGATATCTTTATTAGCTCGTGGATTCCGAAGTGATAGAAGTAAAGTTCCTGAAAGCATGCATTTTGAATATCAGTAACACAGTGAAATGATTCTAATTTTCTATAAACTTACTGAAAATTAGCCTATTCTTTGCAATAATCATCAATGCTCTCTTGATTTCATGGCAATTATTTGTATAGATATTTCACTTGTTTACACTATACCGGCACTATGAAACACCACATCCTGCAAAACAATGTATTTGCAAGTTTGTTCATATGTATTCTGTTTAAGGCAACTTGGGGTGTTAATTTAACAGTAAACTCATTTTAGAGTTTTTTCTTTTGGCAATGTACATTTTCGGAACAATGTTTCCACTGAGTGAGCTGCACAGTATTTATATCATACAAATATGAATCACAGAGCTGTAACAAATCTGTAACAGCCAAGGAGGTGTGAATGAAAAATGACTTAAAAATTCGTTGAATAGTTGCATTAATTTGTACAGGAATTAATTGCAGTTATCCTTACATCCTTTTTGTGTTCATTATCAACAATTGCCACTAACCAGTTGAATCTCACAGGCCCCCACAAAATGTAAAGTGATCCACGGAGTCTTCTGTCCTAGGCTCAATTTGGCACTGCTGTGCACAGCTGACTGGTGTTGGCCACCCAAGGAGCAAAGAAAGTGTAACAGGCTCAGACATGTCTAGGCAGTGCAGCTCAGCCCTCAAATGCTGAGCAGTATGTGTTATCTAAACAGATAAAAAAAAAAAAAAAAAGAAAATCAGCGAAAGACCTGCTGTGTGGCACTGATGGTGCATTGACAGGAGACACAAAGACTTTCAGTGCTGGATGTGTCTGCCAGCCACTGGGTGGGTAAAATAGAGCTATTGACATCACCTGTCCCCCTGCTCGTGCAGCATCTGTCGCATGCATCATAATGTCACCTGGATGTTTGATGAAGCTGCCAAAGCATGGGGTAATCCTGGCGCTGTGGGGCTTTGGCACAAGAATGGTTTTAATGTGCTGGGCATGATCAACATCAACATGAAGTACCTAATTTGAGCTGGTAAAGAGGCAGATCGCTACGGAGGAGCCATATTCATCCATGTTCTTTGAGAAGTCTTACTCTTGTTTTTTCATGATTTCTTTAGCTTTACTGATGCCAAATAAAGGTCACTGCCACCTAAAAGGCAAGTTAGTTTTGTAGACTGAAGCTACACAACAGAAACTGGTGTATGAGACTCCTCTCTGGGCTGGGGACTTTTGTGTGTTTGGGAGGAGGGATTTGCAATGCTGTGCAGTTGGCCAGTGTGAGTATCTGTGCAATCTAAGGATCTTTCTCTTCCTTCTATTTTTCCCTTTCCTACATTTATTTGCTTCATCTCTTCCTTTCTCTTGCTTAGCTAAAGAGCTGTTCCTATTCAGCAGCTTATTCAAGATCCATTCAGGCCTGTCACTTAGGAAATACAGAGCTGCAGGCGTAACAGGGCAAACAGAACTCTTGAATAACTAATGGTTAAAAGGCACTATTTGGCAGTGCTAATTGTACACAGAGTATTACCCAACTGCAATGCTCTATTTAAGGACTTGTCATTGTACATACTTTATAGCCCTTTGTTAGCTTTGAAAATTTGTTTAGGCTGCTACCCAAAACTCAAAGTTGGTGACACAATTTTAATTGAACTATGAAAATATTCCAAACTTCTGCTTCCTTTCAATAGTGGCTTACTTCTAGAACTAAGTGGCTTACTTCTAGGAAACTCCCAGGTGGTCTTCTCAAAATGCTGCTGCCTATTGCTTCAGATTATGAACCAGAAGTATTGCATGATTTTATGCAGTAGATGTGCTCTCAGGGGAAGAACTCGGGTGCAGTAACTAATTTACTTCAGAGTAAATCACATAAACCTTTCCCATCGTTTTCCTGTCTCTGGTTCTAACTTAAAATAATAATAGCAAGAAGATTCAAAAGTGTTGAAGAGCAGGTTAGAAGCAGCCCTGATTTGAGACTGTTCGACATAAGCAAAAAACAGAGAGTAAGTTTGACTATGCCCTGAACACCAGGTAGTTTCACATGCATTTTGCAAGTGAGGCTACTGTTGTGGTTTATAAATAACACTTTGTTTTTGCCATCAATATTTATCTTCTGTGGCACATATAGCTGACAATAAACTTCAATGTGAATTTGATGCATCATGACTTTATTTATACATTTCTTCCTCAACTAGAACATAATAATTAGGAGATTCCCACCTTCCCAGCAGCTGGCAAGCTGAGCTTAGGGTAGAAAATTTACTCATATTATTGTACTTCCTTGACTTTTTGAATTGGGATACAATAACTCAAATAAGGCACTTATTAGAGAGGTAGCACTGAGAAATACTGATTATACTGCTAGAACTACAGTGATATAATTTTACCACTATAGTAATATGAGTAAATTTTCCTGTATAAGCAAGCCTCAAGTCAAACTCTTAACATTATGAAAATTGTAGGTTTGCATTATGAACAATAATAGTATACAGAGTTTCAGATATTAGAAATATGTAGTCTGCTCGCAAGAGGCCAGAACAGCATTATATCCTCATAGTGTAATAGTGCTTTGTTTCTTCTAATTTTAAATGTCTCAAGGGGATGGTGCTTTCACAATTTCCATAGAGACACTATTACACAGCTCATAGATCTTTCTGTCAGGAACATTCACCTTACAGTCTCTCAGATTTTTTTTCTTTTATGCAAGTTTGGTAGGATCTTTAGCTCCCCTGGATAGCTTTATATGAGAGAGGTGAAAGGAGAGGAAGTAGATATAGAGATATCAAAAACAGGGAAATCTGAGGAAAGCTCTAAATTATTTCCCCATCAAAAAAATCACAGCACCACAGACTGAATGTTGCTCTAATAAGCACCTCTAGCAGTTTAAACCCCGTTATGATAAATGTAAACTTTAAAAAATCTGAATGTCAAATGGAGCAGAAATTTTACAAAACCAAGAGAAATTTCATCTGAAGAGATGAGGAAAATATTGCTTTGATTTACTCCGGTAGATTTTGTCACATTATCTGATATGTTTGCTTTAAAGCTCAAGGAATTTGTGTTGGTTTATAGACAACGATATCTTGCAGTGAAAAGGAGAAGTGGGAGTTAACTTTAAAAACATACTGGCTTTCTCCCAAGCAGTGAGTGCTGACAAGTATAACCATATTACTAAAATCACATCAGGAACATGATATATTAAATAAAAACATGACCATCTACAGTCAAAGTATTTTATCCATGACAAAACATCAGGTTACATCCATCTGTCAAAAAAAATGGGGCACATCAGAAAACAATGTTAAGAAGGCTTTTAAAACACATCATTGAGATTACAGCACCTTTAAAAATAAACAGCACTGAATACCAACACAGGTAAAATGTCATTGTGAAGCCCAGATCTGAAATTCAACAGCATGCTTTATAGCTTTCCAGTGTGTGATAAAGTCTGTTCACCAGATGTACTATCTGTCTCCTGTGTAGCATACTTGAGCATCATCTAGGTCTGAGGCCCATTTATTTCATGTAAATGCCTTTCCTGTGCACACCTTAGGGCACCTTAATTCTCCATTTTATTTCAGGCACTGTACAGGGTACCATCTGGTAGTGTTAAGCTCATCTCATTTTATTGCACTAGTGCAGTGGCTATATCCAGCCCTATAGCATTCTTTCAATGAAGAGAGAGTTCAGTTACTGCCAGCTATTTATTTTTGCCAGAAACAGTATACACATGCAGAGTTCGTGTGTATATCAGTCTCACCTGAAATGCAGGTCACTGCTTTTCACCCCATGTGGTTAAAAATAACTAAATAAATGGTGACTCGCTGATATCAGGTACAGCAGCAGTTCTAGCATGCTCTTTTGTTAAGAGCAGATGATCTTACTCCTCTGGCTAATGATGTCTTTTTAATATCTCATTTTTATTATTTCTATTAAAATAAGAAAAAAAAATATATCACACCTTTAAAAAGCACCTTACAGGAATAGTTGAATATTTAAAGGTAGCAATATACTTCTCAACTGTACTTGGTTACAAAGTTCATTTGCTATTTTTAGGTACAAATTTATTTCTATACATCACATTTCTGCTTGTTTATTCTTGTAAGTTATTGCCATTTAAAAAATTGAACTTGAAATTGAGGTTATGGAAAACTTAATCCATTTCTAGGTTTTTCTTCATTGTCTGCCATTCATCATGCCCCTCCTTTGAGTCTTTGTCATGTATCTTAATGGCCTGATTTTTTTTTAAACTCCCTTTCGTGCCAGCAATTTTGTGCTCTTGCTTATTGCTACTTAGATGTCTAACTACCTCTTGGGCCTACAAATGAGGGAGTTGGAAGTGTAAGTGCCAATATTTACTCCCACAGTTTTCATGTGCAAAAAGGGACTCTGGATTTTCAAACTCAGAATTCTGCTGGCAATGGGCTTGAAGCGCATCAGGTTTCAAAGTGCAATGCTGTTGTCTACTGCACAGCCAAATTCTATTTTCCTACAAACTCTGCTGACTTCATTATGGCTGCATTCCAGTTAGGCAAAGCAGAATTACCCACACTGTTGCAGCTCTACCAATGTTGGAGAGGAAAACAACCCCACCATTGCTAAATCTTGGTGGAAACATGATGTGAAAGACATTTAACACCAAGTCAGATGCCCTAAAACAAAATGCATGAGTTTCAGTGTTCCTTAAATGGGTGAAAGTGATGTCATTCTTGATGTCAATGTCAGGATGAATGAAAAAAATGTACTACTTTTCTTCCTCAGGACTTTTAAAACATATTTAAATCACATTTTCATTGCACCTTCTCTTAGTGTTTTCTCCCTAGGCAACATCAGGACCAGAGTTAGGTTATTTGAATGCAGTGTAACAACTTCCGTCCTCCCTCCACCTTTAAAGCTCTGTCTCCTCTTGAGCAGTAGTTGGATAGAATATTATCCTTTGAAGAAATACAAGTAAGTGTCACTTGGGAGCAATAGTTATGTTAGTCAATGCTTCCAGACAGAGTTCAGGCAGTGTAGATTCTTCAGCCATCACAGCGAGGCATCTGTCCTTTCTCACTCTGGGCAATAGCAAAGGTTCCCATCTATTGAAAGACAGAAATGTCCCACTTCTTCCAAGTACTGTTCCAGGCTTTCTACAAACCCTGGCTGACACCATTTCTCTGGTACCACTCAGTTCTTGTGTCACTCTTCTCAGACGTGAAAATTAGGATGAAACATTCATGTGACCAAATGCTCCCATGAGCCGGGAACAGTTTCCATTTTGATTTACCCCAAACAATGCAACTGATGAAAGAAATTGGTGGGGACAAGGGAGAAGGGAAAGGTTTGAAAGTATTCATTTTAGATAAACATTTGAATTACTCAGGTGCCATTTCCACTGCTGGAAATTACTCTCTTTCTGTAATATGCCATATGACAAGAAGCACACTGGGTTGCATTAGAAAATACCTTGGCATGTCTCTGGTGAGCAGTGAAAACATATTATCATAAAAATAGCCACTGCTGAAATGCATGCTCCCCTCCACTTTCTCTTGACTTTCTCATTCCTTGATTACTAGTAGCCATAGCTTGGCACTAAAAGTTATGTCTGAAAGTTCCACTTTCCAGAAAAATAAATTACAACATAATGAAACTTAACAAAGGTAGAATTATGTTCCTTTGTGTGAATTCTATATATTTTAAGTTCACTGGCAATTAAAAATGTGAGTAGAATCACTTGAATTAACATCTCTACTGACATGAAAGACCAGTGAATGGAAATAATAACTCTCTCTATCATACATTGTTGTAGGAAGAGTTTATTTTTCTGCTTTCAGTCTCAGATGAAATCAGGAGTACTGGGTTGTGACTAGACAAGCTGTGATCCATCAGAGCCATACAAAGTACCTTTTTCTGATGGCTTGTAAATCAGTAGAAGTAGAAAAAAGTTTCATATTTATTTTCCTGGAGACCTCCATCTCCTTTAGCT